>CAUHTR010000149.1:0-183132 GCA_959609185.1 Schmidtea polychroa | reverse complement strand
AAAAAAAAAAAAAAATTATCTTTAATAAACAAAGGATAACATTAATATGATTACATTCCATAAAATTATAATAAGCTAAAACTTACTAATGATTCCTCGAACAAAATTTTAGAAAAATATTGGCATAAAGTTCTGATTTATGACCGAAACGTGTCGGTATATATACCTATTTTGTACACGTGTATGTATTGATGCATTAAAACAAACTCGAATTCTTTTTATTCCAGCATTTTCTATTTTACGATTTTGCTATTTTTAATGGCGATTTTTGTGCCATAATTTTTGTTTTTATTTTTAAAATTTTATTTTTTAATTATTTTTCGTTAATTTGCCGTCCATGATGGATTTGGAACGGTTCCAGAACATTCTATTTTACTTTTAATTTAATTTTTATTTTAACTGATGTTTTTATGAATTTCTTTTTGAGATTTTATATTTTAATACTAAATTATTTATTTTGCTTAACTTTTATTGTTCTAAATGACTTTTGTGATGGTCATCGCCATTTTATAGAATGTTCTGGGTTTTTCTGGAATGTTTTACTGTTTTTATCGTCTTTTAAGTTATTCGAGTTTGCTTTTGGGTAATTCTATGTTTGTTTGGTCATTTTTGAGTTAGATTTTTGCATCACTTCTTGCTTCTGTATAATTTTATTTAATTTCTTTGTTTATGTTTTTGTTGCTTTCTCCTTTAGTTAATATTGTTTATTTGGTGTAGGTTTTAATATTTAACTATACTTTTTGCTTTTTACTTGCTGTGTTCCTACACGTTTCAGTCATAATTAGTATTTTGGGTCTAGAAATCAGTTCTAGCCCAACAAATAGGAATTTATTTTTGAAATTTGAAAATTTATAAACCAATGAAAAATAATTTATATTTTTAGCTAGAGTTTAGCTAGAGATTAGAACCTTCAAAACCTGCTCTTTATACAACAATAAAATACCTAACAAATAAAAATATTTATTTTCACCAACAATTAGACAAAATCTGAGCAAATTTGGCAACTGACTTTAGTATATATTTCAATTAAATAAATTTACTTTTTATAGATCTCACTTTATAGTCCTCACAAGGTAAACTTTCAGCTGTTACATGCCTCTTATAGCCGATGATTTTGTTTACCAAAAATAAATGATTAACATTGTCATTAAGTTTACTCATTAAGTTTATTCATTATCCATGAAAAGTAAAAATATTTTTAAATTTAAATAATTAAATTTCAAATTAATCTTGAATTTTTATTTAATTTTATATTTAAATTTTATTTTTGTACTCCTTTCATGATCCCAACATATAAAAAATTTTAATTAATTTTTAATTCCATTTATCTTTATGTGACTTAGTTTTCTTTTCCATTTCATGTTGTTATCATTATTAGTTATTTTCTAAGTTTTTTAATTCAAAATATTATTGACCCTGTAATATCATTAACACAAATTTTCTTTAATGACTTTTACTGGTAGTTAATTAACTTACAGAAGTGGCTTGTTATTTAAACTTATATAATTAAGTCAGGCGGTATACAATATATAATTTGTTGATAGAACTGTCAACTTAGCAAAAATTACACAATGTGCTATATACATCATTCCACTGCAAGTGATTAACATATGGTTAATATATAAAGTGGTTAATATATAAACAGAAAATGTTGTTACAGTCAATCAAAAACATACATTCAAGTAATCAGTTATTCGGTTGCAAGCAATTTTAATTAATTTAATTAATTACATTTTCATAATCAGTAAATAAACGAAGTAGTTGGTTTACGTCTCTTGATCAGTAACGCGAAGGTATGGCATTTTAAAAAGGTTTTGAATTTATCAACAAAATTAATTAGATTTCTGTTCCTAATATAAACTTGATTATTTTCTTAATTATAAATTTCACTATATCCTCAAAGAAAACATCCTGTCATTGCGAAGTAAATAAAAATTAAGGATTTGCCCTTATAGTAAGAATTTATGAATCAACCTAAATATTTAATTCCTGATGATATTGTTTAACTCCAATTGAAAAGACTTAACGACAAATATTTTAAATGACTCAAAGACAGAATTAAACCACTAACAAGAGCTTGTCATCAACTAATGTCCAAAATTCAAAACTCAATTTTGAAACCCAGTTAACATAAAAAACATTACTATTTATTTTTTAAATATCAACATATAAACCTTTCAGAATTACCAAAAAATTGACAATGAAATTGAATTCTACTTCTTGTTTTTTCACTAAGCACTTTCATGCAAGGTCTTTGCAATTGAATCACATATAAAAACATATATATTCAAGATTTTGAGAGAAAGGGTTATCTGCAATGAACTCTAATATTACACTTTATGTATTTTTAACGGTTTATAAATTTCAGAATGTTTGAAATTGATGAATACTAATAATATATTTCAATAAATAATAATTATGTCGATGTAGCTTTCGTTATTTAAATGAGGATGTTTCATTAACAATGTCATTGTTAGTCAAATCTGTGATATTGTTGCTGAGAACATTGATCCAAATTTCAAAGTTACGTTTTTAAAGTTCTTAATATCCTTTAGTTTATTGGCTTATTTCCAATATTATATATCAGCAGGGCCGTAACAAGGCATTATTGCGCCCTGTGCGGTTCATATATCTGGCGCCCCTAAAACCCGAATTCAAATCAGCCTACTATAATAATTATAATATTCATGTTGAGATTGTTAATTATGTATTCATTTCCAGATATTATAATAGGTAGTAATGCTCTTAAAATTCTGTTGCTAATTGAAAAAATGACAGGAGCCCATTTTGTGGACTAACATTTTTCAAAATACACACCTATGAAGGCACGCTAATGGACCAGTCCAATCAGCAATGTTAAACATAGGCTAGTTAGTGTGTCGTTTTTTTCGTGCAGGCCATTTGATAATTTCTTTAATTTATATTTTGTTATTTTTTGGTAACATTAAAAAGATGTTACATTCCAATTTTGCGCCCCTTTCAGATGTGCACTCTGTGCGACTGCACCGCTCGCATCACCCTTGTTACGGTCCTGTATATCAGTTCTGAAATAATTATTTTTTAGATTTAGTGGATCTTTATCGAATCTTCGATAACATGTTCAAATTACGCCAGAATCATATTTAGTCTTCATCTACTTTAAAGATCCGATTACATGTAGATAATGTGGTAGAAACTTTCTATTTCATCTATCGAATTATCATTCATTGTTGTAGTTTTGGGAAAATATAAATGTTTTTTTCTTCTCAATTCTTCATTTACACCGCATTTATTTCAAGCATTTTTTATGTCATCCAAAGCCATTGTTAATTTTTTTATAAAATATTACGGATAATACACTATTTGGGACATTATATATTTTCTAAATTATTATTCTTTATAATCGAAATAAATCGTATTTTATCTCAGGCTTACTCGTTGTAAAACTGGTTTATATAACAACTTGATCCTATAATTCTATTTTTCTACGTCAAACCTTTTAACAGAGACCTTAATTAAACATTTTTAAATTCCACTAATGAGTTTAGTCCAAAAGATTTTTAAATATTAAAATCATGATATTTCTTAATTAAAAAAGAATTTAAACCAATCAAATTCACATGATTTATTTGAATCCATAAAATAATTTAAATTATATTCTATCTAGTACATCATCAATGATTTGTGTGTTGGCTTGGAAAAAAATAAAATCAAGATATTTCAAAAGACAGTAACTGTTGAAAAATTGTTAAAAAAACTTGAAGAAAAACCGAAACTTTATAAACTATACAAGATTGTTTCTGAAAACCATTTTCCGGTTCTTGATTGTCATTATTAATTTGTCGATTCTTTAATGAAACTACTGCAGGAGTACCGGTATCAATTATTGCATTTTGTCTGTTTTTATAATAATCACTATTAATATAATTCGTGAGCATTGGTTCATATACATATTCACAATTTGATGGAAGGGTTTCTCTGAAATACCCTAGAATTAGATGGACAGCATTTGGGTGGCAATTGATGTGAAGAATGTTGTAAAGGCATTTCAGTTGTCGTTTTAATCCTCTGAAAGAAAAATTAAAATTACAAAAAACACTTCAATTATCATTATTAAATATAATTTATTGTTAATTGAAACTAAATTTGATATTTTTATTTTCATCACTAGGGGCTCTGCCCCTGTTCACTTCGCTTCACCAACCCCGTTAAAGTTAATATCTAGGGTATTCTTGGACAGGAGTAAGATTCAGTTTATTAATATGTTTACATAACTATGATAAAAGATAATATAATATATAGAACGATAAGTACAAAAGAATAAATAAAAAATAAATAAATAAAAAAAAATAAAAAAAAGTAAAATTCGGATGGAGGGGACCCTTAGCTTTTTTATATATAGGGAGATCATTCATCAAGACAGATCTAGAAACTTTTGTAATCAGCGCAAATGTTCAAATCGATGCCCATTTTAATTTTAACACTGCTTATAATGCAAAAGAATGGAATAAGAAACTTGGTGAATTATTTCATTAGAGGTTTTGTATGCAGAATCATAATCATATTTATTGAGTGTGTAAATTAATCTTGGAATGTAATTCCTTCAATATTTGCACTTCAAAAGGTGATGGACACTCAATTCCAAAATGGCTACCTGACGTGCCGCTTTTCAAACGGACAGTTGTATGGCAGAGGTTTGCGGACATCGTAAATAGCTTTGTCTCTTTCAAACTTATCCTTGATGTGATTAATGATGAGTCTCGCAAGTGGGTCTATCTGAAACTCCCTTCTAAACAGTCTTTGAACTTCCAAATTCATTCTCACACTTATGATAGCACTTTAAAATTTACGTTGTTCAAAATTCAACACATATTACCAATTTTACAATATTAGAATTTATTTATTTATAATTTTAAATCTAATTATTTTTGAATATACTCTAGTATAGAATTTATTAAAAAGAGAGCTTGAAGACAATAAATCAGTAATATATCGATGTTTGTTGATACTCACGAATTTTCGGTATTGCCTTTTTCAAGTGAATTTGTTAAAGCGGATTTCAATTTCTTAGAATTCTATCAGTTTCATTATAATAGTTAATGTCTCTCGACAAAAAGTACTTTATGAAAACATTACTAGAAAGTGTCTCTCATACATACGTTTCACATTCATCATCAGGTAAGATAGAAAAACAACAGATATTATATATTCATTGAAAAATTTACGAAATTAATCAATTGGTTTTTAAAATAAACACTATTTTCAAAGAAATAATTAAAACCTTTGAAAATGATATTTTATTTACATACTAAAATTAATCTATAAATTTAAATTAGTTTTTAAAAACTAAGTTATTTAATTTACCAATTTAGTCATTCAATACATTTGAAAAACAGGAACAGCAATCCAGACACTCTCAATTTAACTCAATTTAAAAACTATTCAAAACACGTATTGACAACAATTTGCATATTAATTTCCTGATTCAATAATCTTATCAACAACGCTTCATATATCACATGATTCCAATAATTATTAAAGATTTTAATAAAATTTTAAAATTAGATACTCCTATCTTAATTGTTTAAATGTCGAAAGGAACATGTTGGCTCTGATAAACTTGCTCTGGTATTGAGCATCATATTCTTTCGAAGCATCAGCTAAAAGCCTTTGACTTGATTCCTCATATAGTAATAACTCATGTTCGGGGATAACGGCAAGCATAAAGACCGATTTATTGAGATTCGTGCCCAAATTTTCATGCGTCTATTCGAGTTTTATTGTTCGAATATATAGAAATTCATATTTGGATAATGGATCAACTGTCCGCTTAAAGTCAATCATTTTTGAACCTTCAACTGATTTGAATTTATTAAACTTCATTTGATCAAGATTTAATTTCCATACGATTACATAATCACATAAATCCACACTTACAAGGAATGAGTTAGTTTCGTTGATTAATTTCTTTATTGATTCTGAATGTCCATATGATAGCACTTTATGATATATCACTCTGTTTGTCATCTTCTAAACTCCATACAATTATAATATCATCCATTCGACCAGTGAATGCAACTCTCAATTTATTGTCACAAACTTCTGACAAAACAGCATTCGAATGACCACTCAAAACAAATTCATCATATTCATTATCCTTAGCATTTTTAAAATCCATATCATTTTCCATTTCGAAATTAATTAAACGAATTTAAAAAATTTTATTTTCAAAATTTAAAAAACTTAGCATAAAAATCCAAAAAATATTTCAGCACACACAACTCAATCCAATGTCAAAGCAAAAAACGCACACAAACGCGAAACATAAACTCACAATTCACCATTAATTATGTTTTTTATTGTGCTCATTAATGTTGATCTTTAACTTTAAAAACCTTGAGTACAGAGATGACGGTAAGTTTCTCCAATGTATAGAGGGATTGCACCCATTGACATGTAAATTGATAAACGAAATGAAAACACAAAAAATTATTAATTTATACTTATTAATAAATATATTGAGAGACAAATTAATAATTTAAATTTCCCTACAACTTGTTTAATCTTTCTTTTATAATCTGTAAAACCTTCTGAGTACGGCAATATCAACACAAATTTAGGCACATCATCCCTGTAACACTGTTACATATTGACAGTCACAGTGAAACTGCTTAAATAAATTGTTAATCGTATATTTGAATGGAGATTATTAATAATTTAATCATTAACATGCTTATTTCACTATTTATGAAAATATTGTTTACAATATTTTTGCTTTGATGTGTAAGAATTATAATTCATGTTTAAAACAACTTAAAGACCATTGCAAGCCACCTAGACAGTGATCATGTAGTCTTTTTAAGTAAATCACATGTACAATATTTAAAACAAATAAATAATTCTCTAAGTTATTTGATCTATTATATATCCAACAGTAAAAAAATAAGATATTTACGGAAATTATGTTTAGTTTTTATTTCCTCACTAATTAAAAATTACAATATTTTAGATTATTTTAACTTATCAATTACAAAATAGTTATAAGCTGCTTGCCTTAAAGTCTTTTTCAATCAATAAAACAAAATAAATATTTATTTTTAATGTTTGTAGTGCCAAAGTTAAAATAGACCAAAGAATTTCCTTTTGTGAATGGATCTCTAAATTTTGAAAAAGAATAATCAGTTTTAAAGCAACTTCAAAGAAATGCAAATTAATGTCGTCTAATTCTCTTTTAAATAATTAGAAAAGTAATTAAAAAGAGAAATATGAAAACATATATTCTGACTAAATTATGAAAGTAAATGAATGAAGCAGTCAGATTTTAATAATTTATAAATATTTAAAATCATATAAATTTGCAAGAAAATGAGTCTTATTGAGTTTATAAATTTTCATTCAATAATAGCACCAAAAAGGTTTCGATTGCCAATTAGCTTACATAAAAATAAACATAAACTTTTGTTTATTTGATGTAAATAATAAAATTTATTATTTATTTTTTAAAAGATTATAATACAAAAATATATAATGTCAGTAACATCATTTATCCTTTTATTTCACAATTGATCTGCTTTCATTTACAATTTTATTTATTTTCATTTAATTTTAGATTAATGCTTCCTTTTCTGGAAAATTTTTATCTCTGTTATCTTTTAAACAAATATTAGACTAAATAAATATTAAAAAAATACAAATATTAATGTTTTTATTCCATTATTCTAATTATTATTCTTATGATTAATAATTTATGATTAATTATTATATTTAGTTATTTAATTATTTTTTGTTGTGAATTAACAAACTTTTCATTTATAATATTGCATAGGAAATGCTATGTAGTGAAAGATGAAATTAAAACAAAATATTTAAAAACCTTTCATTACTATATCTCTGTAAATATTAATTTTATTAAAAAATCACCAACTTGCATTCATAAATGTTTAGTAATTTCTTTACGTAATTGGAATATTGGTATTGTCCGGAATGTAAATTTTGCGATTCATTTTCAAGAGCTTTGATCGCTTCGTCAATGGTGGCCGATTTCAGTTTTGCGCACTGATTTGCAGCTGTTTCTTGTTGTACCAAGCATCGGTCTTTGTGAGTGTAAAATACTACAATTATTTAGTGAAAAATGTTTTTAATTAATTTGTTTTACCTCGTAAATTTTGCGGTTTGCATAAATAATCTGCTCCACTTTTCAATTTCGTATTATCCAATGTGAATCCCCAAATTGTCAGAAAAATGTTGTCTTGAGGATTATTTTTACATAACTGTTTGGCTTTTGTACTCATGCAGTCTAATAACTTGATGTGCCATTGTGTTCTAAATATATAAAAAACAGTTTTTGTCATTCATGAATAATTATTTATTTGTATTTCCCATTATGATAGAGATCAGATTTATAGAATTCTAGACAACCCAATAAAATTATCTTTTCAGGAGCCTTAAAAAATAAAAAGGATTCTACTCTTTACACAATTTATGACCAAATGTGCAATTGGAAAGACGTTATTTCTAAGGAATCATATCAGATATTATAATTTCATTAATATAATTGCTTTTATTTGAATCAAATGTAAAAGCAGAAAATAGAATTTTCAAGGATAATAAAGAAATGAAGAATTAAAAATGTCTATATATTTAGAAAACCATGACATAATAAATGCTGAAATAAAAAAATAAAATCCTTTGATTCCCTGAAAATTGTGAAAAATATAATGTAAATAAAATGTTTAATTTAAATTCCTACAAACAAAATTAACTTCTGTTTTTATCATGACTTTACGATTCCCTGTACAAATCTCATTCGATCAAAAATCCCTGTAGTAAATCCCAAGGTCATAAATTTCCTAATGTTTTAATCGAGAATTTATTTTAAAGCTATTTTAAAGCGAGAAAGGATTTTAAAATTTTTAGTGATAATTTAAATATTTTAAAATTTTAAATTTTAAAAAAATGTAAATTTAAAAAAACAAAATATTAAAAAAATAAATTATTTAAATAAAAATATAAAAAGCACTTTATTTTAAAAATTTAAATAATGTCCCCAGCCCCTCTCTAGTTAGGAAATAATAGTTTCGAGATTGTTCTGAAATTATATGAGTTTAGAAACATTTTGCTAAAGAGTTACAACAGACGTCTAATAACTAACAAAAATATTACCGGTCAACAATTATTTCCGATATTTTACATTTAATGCCAGGAAATCTAATGGAAAATACATATTTCTGGGAAGAAATTGTTAGCAAGTCGATATGTATAAAAGAAAATATTGTTATCAGTGAAATATTTAGAATTTCTTTTCAACAGCTATGATTAATTTATGTCATAAGAACATGTAAAAAGACGTAGCCAAACGTTTAGAGAATACGGTTTGTTTATATAGGTAGCAAAATTATGTTGATTTCGTTATTGTTAGAAAAAAAACAGTTAATTTACATTTATTATTTTCTAGTAAAGTATTGAAATTATAAATCAAAACAATGACAAAACGATCTTACACATAGTTTCATACTGAGATTAACTATTTAAAGGTTTCTAATGGATCATGATTTTCCAAAACAAACGACTTATGGAATCATATTTGTGAAGAAAGAGAGAAATTGATAATATCTATATTAAATGCACGAACGACATTTTATACGGTTGGGATATTAGAAAAGTTTCGGCAGAAATCTGCTCTGAACCTGGGTTCTCAATTTAGTAGAACTTTAGAGAAAAACACCAAAATATAAAGTTTATTTATTGATCACAAGAAACCTCTTCGTTTACAATAATTTATTTCCATTTATACTTGGGATACATTTCCAACGGATTTTGCCCCGTCTAATGCGATCGACAATGGTTGATTCTTGGTTTTAACTAAATTTTGTTGTTAATAAAGCCAAAAGTGACAAATTTCCTAAATTATCGTTCTTGCTTATATAAACTGGTTGTTATCAATCATCCTAGTTAATTTTCCATGTCATGTCACTCTTCAAGACAAACAAACAATTATTGGAGCTACTCTCTACAAAATAATTTACGCAGTTAATCAACTTCCCAACTCAGAGATTCTCTCAATGATTTAAGAGTATTTTTTGAACTATAAACGAGATTAATAATTTTTTTTTCATTCTAGCCCTCCTAGTAACCTCTTACCATTTTAAAATTATTCTATACCCTAATAAAACCTATAAGTGAAATATTTGATCATTTAGTGCTCATTGAGTAATTATACTTTTAAATTAATTAAAAAATGATAATTGTTTTATGCAAAAAACACAAAAAGGTTATACATCAGGTAAATTCAATTCTAAAAATACATTGTCAAAATGATACACAATGGTACAAATATAAACAGAAAAAAACCATAATAATTTATTTCACTTTTCCAGTTATTACAAATGCAAATATTTAAAGTAGATGGATTGGGCACTGCTAAACCAGGTCACCGCTGGACCACCCTCTCCCCGGTTTTAAAATATAAAAAAAGACAATGACTCACTCAAGGTCATTCTCAAGGTAATATTATTATTTTTCAAAATATTATCTTTTTTTCAAGGTCATATTATTATTTTTTTAAATATTATTAAGTGGTCCAGCGATGACTTACTAATGTTCATCTCGATCGATTTTATTGAACGATGGCTCATTTTAAAGCTCAATGCAAGACCTATGTAATAAGCGACATATATCATTATTATCATTATTAGTTTTAAAGATAATAACGCGCGCTGGAGAAGTTATTATTATTATTATTATTATTAAGTTTTTTTTATTGTTATAAAGCATTATTTTCAAGTTATTATTATTATTTCATTATTATAAAAGATAGACTTTGAAAACATATAAAATAAAAAACATAAAAACTTTTCATATTTAAAACTAAAATATTTTTTATATAAAAAAAACAAAATACTTGTAAAACCTTTCTTAAAGTAACCTTACAATACTTATATAAAAAAACAACAAAAGTCTTTTTACAACTTTTTATTTACAGCTAAGTAAATGAAGATTAATTATGATTCTGGCCTAATTTGAACATGTTATCGAAGATTCGATAGAGATCCACTAAGATCTTTTTTACATTTTTACAAGATTTCAATATCACAAGATATTTACATTTTATACAAGTTTTTTATAATTATCACAATAAATGTTTTTATCTGAACATAAGTTTTATTGATCATCTTCATCCCAAGAGCTGTCATCAAAACTGGGACTTTGAGCTGAACCGAATTCTTCGTGATCACTAATGGCATCAACTCCTAAATAATGACCAAATGCGAAACCTATATTTTCCCTATTCGGGCGCGCTTATCGTCATTATTTGATAGGGCAATTTTCGAATTTTTAAAAGTAAATAACTGGTGATTTCTAGTACCTATTTTAGTCTGCGGTAGAGAAATCACCTGATTTATGTGATAACAGTCAAGATATGTTTGGTGGTTTATAGATGTCCCAGGTAATTTAACCCTCTTAGCTTTAAGTGTTTTCTTCCTGCCTAAAAGACTATAACTATAAGAAAACCCATTCAAAATAACCTAATCCCTTGCTCTCATCTTTAAACTTCCCGATGACTAAGTCAAGCTTCTAAAATATAAGGGGTGTGATGGATCATAGTTTGAAGTGTCTAATAAATTATCTGAAATCATCCTAGGTAATAAAATATGTAATTTGAGGTTTTTAATCTCCAGAAAGAAACTATCGGTATCACCGGCAATAATATTTATAATACAATTAAACTGTCGCCTGTATTTCTTCAATTCAATATATTGGAGCTGGTACATCCTCAGTTTAGACAGATCTAGTACTGTTTGACCTATGTAACTAGGTCTGTCTAAACATATAAAAGTCTTTTTCTAAATGAGCGGTAATCTATTCTGATCGATTTTCTGAAAGTCGGTTTTGAGGCTTATACAATCATCTTTTCAGCTGAATTGCATAGCCTCAAATTCATTCTTTTCTTAAGGTTCTCAACGGATTTGCCGTATAGGCTATTGTTATATAATTTAAACAAGTCCCTATAGATTTCGCTTGTAGACTGAGATCTTAACTTAGTGTTGTGTCTATGTATGCTTTAAATATAGGTGCTGGCTTAAATTTAATAGCTCTATGAATATTTACAACAACCGCACCTAACTTTATGTACAGTTTTAGAAGCCTCCAATGAATAACATAGTTCCTCTTAGGCCAATGCGTAAGTATCAGCTTCTCAACTTTTGAATTAGGCGGGCATAATCTTTCCAGCACAAGCGAAAAAATCATTCAAAACATCATGCAAACATTACGGAATATCGATATCAACTTCCATAGTATACCCATATGAAAGGATTTTAATATCCGCATTCATACATTCAAGCAAAACATCATTCAGATTTTCATTCACATAGGAAAAATCACCATACGGAAGATTTTGGCTAAGAGCTCAACCATACAGATTATTTATATCTATATGCAATAATTCTGTATCTGAAGTAGTGTGTTATGTTTGTTAACAAATATAAACCCAATCCGTATTCCTCCCACATAGAAATTATACATTCACATGTCTTGCAGAAGTTATATGGGTTCCGTTAATGTCAGAAGCACATCGGCCGAAGACATACCGGGAATTCCATAGAAATTAGGAGGATCAAGACCATTGTAAGCATCGAAAGACAGACAAAGTTAAAGGAAAAATAGTAAGTGTTTTCACAGCTTTACCTAAAGAACAATTAACAAATTGCATGCTGTCAATAAAACGACCAGGTAATTTGTTAATATAAGCAATTAATAAAATTAATTTCTCTGTTGAGGTAGGAATAATATTCAACTCCCAAGTGGGAAAATCATTGAGACATGTTTCAAAATATGGTGCAAATCATAGCCTCTTAAATTATGAAAGACTAGAAGTAATAATCTATTAATCCTGCGAGAGACATTACATTTCCTGCATGCAGCGCCTACATATCTACCGGTGAAATGACAATGATCTCTAACAGGATTAATTATATCTTTTTTACATAAATAAAAAATAGTACTAGCTCGATAGGCAGGCTCCTTAGTAAAAGATAAAGTAGACATGCCTATATGTTCTAGTAAAACCGATTCAAAATCGGCATAAATCACAAAGGAAGATGTAACTGTTTTTGAATAATCTGTAAATAATAAGTCCTTGTTTTTGGGGAGTGTATAAAGTGTTGTACTAGTCTGATTTTTACAGCATAGAGCAACATGCTGATCAAAAGCATTCTCATATCGCAACCCATTAAGACAATATGGGCACCAGTTACACCTTATTTGCACATTGCAATCATTGCTTAAATGGCAATTCATTAACTTATCTAAATTAGTAACGGCCGTATAATGATATTTCTCTTTGTTACTAAGAAGTAATAAATAAATCGGCCTACCATCGATAACCTTGGAACGATGTATTATACTAAGATGAGGGTGGTGAGTAATATAATCGTCAGAAATATTGGAATCAGAACTGGCAGGATTATATTAAAGGACATTTATTAATAAATTTAGATGGTGATATTTTTTCTCAAATTTTGGTATGTTGCAAAGTCTCATCTGACAATCTGTGATTTCATGGTATACGACCTTGAATGAGTCATTGTCTTTGTTTAAAATTTGACTTTGAAAAATATTTTTTTTTAATTTTTGAAACCGGGGGGGAGGTGGTCAAACGGTGACCTAGTTTAGCGGTGCCCAATCCATCTATTATTTAAATATTAGTATATAATATCATTTTCAAGCAGTGAAAAAGACATTAATTTTAAATTAATTTATTTGATTAGATCGTGCTAAAATCAATTTCTACACAATACTTTAAATAATTAATAAATTAATTATATTTTATAGTATAAATTTAATTATATTTTATAGTATAAATTTAATTATATTTTAAAAGAACAATTTATTATAAATTAACAGGTTGTAAACATCTGTGAACAGTCATCTGCCTTGTATTCAAAACTGATTATTTACATATTCTGTGTTTTAATTAGTTCATGTAAAGTTACAATGATAAAGAAAAATAAAATTAATCTTTTGAAGAAATTTACTTAATTATGATATTTCTTCAATATTTTGTTTGATATTTAACGTGAATTTTCCACACACTCTTTTATGTTGAGAAGCTGCTACGAAAATTGATGTTAAACATAAAACAAAAGTTTAATTAATAATCTTAAAGGAAGATTAAAAATCAAGATATATTAATGGTGGAGTAGAAAATACTTAAAGGTTCATTTTAATACTTTCACTCTAAATACACAGTATGCATACATATAAAAATAACCTTAAATTATCCTTTGGTCACACTGAATATTATTTGTAATTTAATAAAAGAATTACATTTTCTTAAAGATTTAAATATAACTTTCATTTAATCTACTCAAAAATTTAATAAAGCTTTTCATTTATATTTGTTGTTTAAAACAGAATAAATATATCAGTATTTTGAGCAATGAAGAATTTTTCTTTGCATATATTATTAAATCTCTAGATATGATCAAATGTAACCTGTCAAAATAATCTGAAATAAAATAAATTTTAAAAAATAAGAACAATTATTGATGGGTAAATTATATAATTTATTAGTATTTAATATTAAATAATAGATATTTTTTATTAAGTAAAATTTTAAATAAATAAACAAAAATTTGTAAACAATTTTACAAAGTAAAATCGAATGAAAACTTTGAAAAAAAATAAGATAAATTTACAGATATTTATGGGTTTCCTGTTTGTTTGATATGAAAAGAAAATTAAATTAGTTTATAATTTTTTTAAAATTCTTTTTATGAAATAAGATAGTTTTATGTGAATATTTTGATGGAATATTTCTTTTTAAAAGAGAATAAATCAGATAATAAATAATTTGCGGTTAGAGAAAAAGATATAATAATATTTAAAAAATTTTATCATTATACCTGAGAAATATATTATTTATGATATTCCTTTAAAATTTATTTTATTGCCATTTTATTCTTTTTAAATACAATTAAAATATCATCATATTATTTTAGTTTTTAGGTCTTGGTCTTTGACATCGACATATGAAAATTCTATTGAAAATCATTTTACGCTCCATCTTCGGCACTACCTTTTTCAAGTGACCCTGATCATAAAGTTATTCCTAGTCTTATTCTTTAGTTATTCATAGTCAAACTGACACTGATTTGATATTGCTTATTATCTGTTAGGTTTTATAAATTTCAGTATAATCTGCATTTTGCTGCTTTTACCGATAATCCAGTAAATCCTTTTCTTTTTTTTATCTGAGGCAAAATTCCAATTGTTTTTGATTTTCATTTAAATAGCAAAATCTTTCGTTTAATTAATGTCTTTTGAATCAAATCCCTTCCCTTTGACAGGCCTTCAGACAATTTTCTCTCTGTGGTTTGTTTGCAAATAATATTGTAAATAAAATAATGACTGACCCTCTTACTTATCTCAATCATGTTGCCATAATAATGGATTCTCAATTTTTCATTTGTTTATTTTTTTCTTTGTGATTTGAACTCCAATTTTCCTTAATTAATTAATTATGGATTTTATATTTATAAAATATTTGTACTTTGACATTTTATTCTATACCACAGTGGTTCTCAACCCGTGTTCCGCGAAAAAAATGACATTTAAATTTGCATTTAAGATACATATCATCAAAAACCTCAATTAATTATTTTATAAGATGATTCAATAGGAAAGCCGTTACTGATATATAAACATACAAATATAAAAGTGTTTTTATTGCTTGTTATTTTTGCGCGTGGTATTTTCTTTGCTTATAAAAAAATTATTGTTTACGTTTACGACAGATTTATAGTAATTTGTGATTGGTCACTCATTGTGGGCAAGTATTGTTTTGTCAGTGTTCCGCGTAAAAAAATCATGTGAATGGTGTTCCGCGCTTTTATATTAATTGAGAACCACTTCTATACCATCTATTTTATCCTTGATCAATTTTTTAAAATATAAATCATATTATTAAATAATCCTCGACTTTCCATTTCTTGTGTGATTTTGTCATTCTCAAAATGCTTCGTTGTCTCTAAAAATTCATACTATTTTTGTTCAGCTTTCTACATTCCATCTTAAAATGTATTTTATTCGATGACCCTAACAGTTATAATACTTACGATATTATTTAGATAAGGAAAATTTTAATTTAATTTTGATTTTGATTTTCTAACATTAAAACACCTTTCAAGAAGTCAGAATTTCCACTATATGTATAAGTAACCAAATATGAGTTTTTGTGTCTCATTCTGAAAGGGTTCAAAAATCATTTTGTCTATTATTTCATTTATTCCGCCAAAAATGAATCAGTAAGAAAACATATTTCTCTGCTGGCGTACTTTAAATAAAATGATCATTTTATTATTCATTTTATATCTTTTTGATTTTTCATTAAATCGAAAATCGAGTTTATTGCTATGAAAATAAAGATGACGTAATGTTGCAAATAATTTGTCCAGACAAGACAATAATCCTGAAGCTATTAAAAATGAAGAAGATCAGGATAAAACAATTGAACTAGCAACTTAGAAAGAGGAACGCAATGGTATTGAAGTGCTACAAAAATTATTTTTGCAATAAAGCAGCGAAGGCAGCCCAATATCTCCATTAGATGTTGTTCCTAAATTTGTTCATTCATTATTGGAGTTGTTATAAAACTAGAATTTTAGTATGATTTATTTTGTTATTCATTTACAAGCTTTTCAATAAATCTTCTTTTAATGTTTTTATCCTACTTCGAATAATCGAATTACCATTTAGTCGGTCTAAAGATTTTTGGTACTTATGATGTCCAATTAGGCGGTTTCCACTGTATTACATTTCTGTACACCTTTATGAACGAGAAAGATTATATAATGAAATTTCTAAAGTATGACGCTCATTCAATAAAGGATAAAATGTGAATTTTATATTAAATTTTATTTAAGTTTAAAATGTTTCCCATATTGTTGGGTATATTAAAAACAATAAAAATACTAATTAAAAATTAATTAAAATTTGCAAAATCTGAAAATCCAAATTTTTCATGTGGAAAGATAAAATAGGTAGCAAAAAATAAGCAAAAAAATTAATTAATTAATTAATTAATTAAAAACTTTGTTGATTCAATTAATCATATAATCATATAATTAATCATTCAAAATTCCCCAATTAAAAAGTGCGTAATTATTTAAGAAATTATAGTAATCTTAGTATCATATGGAAAGAGGATTATATAGTTTACTTTTTTCAAACTTACCAATTTGTGATAAAATTAAAAAATAATTGTATTAAATTTAAATAATTAGAATTGTGGAATAAAACGTAATTTTTGGGTCTATTTTGATTTATATAAAAAGACTTAGAGTCGAATTACAATTAGATTTTACAAAAGAATTTATAAATCTCTCCAAATTTAAAAAATTAAATAAATAAAAAATACAAGCTCCTACAGTTGCAAAAAGTCTACAACACAATATTGAAATCGGATAGAAAAAGACTTGATGAAAATCAGAAATAAACATGAAAAATTTAAAAATTCTAAAAGAAATTTTCGCTGCTGCGCTCTGTGGGTCTCAATTCTAAAATTCATATCAAATTTGTTTTAAAGAAAACTCTTTGTAAATTAACACAATAAAATAAATTAATTCATTTTTTTTCACGAATTTTGATTTTTAATTAATGATGTTCTTTCAATTTTTCTATTTGATAAATAATGTAAATATCGTAAAATATAAATTTTTCAAAATTTTAATTAAAGATTTATTCTTAATAATTAGCCCTCTCTTATCTTCATAGGTAAATCCAGTCTATATTATGAGAAAGTAAAATAAATTTAAAATGTCGGATAGAAATAAAAATGTATGTTTTTAAAAATGTATTTCTAAATACAAAAATAGATAAATTTTGAAAGAAAAAAATAAAATAATGAATATCGTGTTAGATATAAGAAATTAGTAATTATAATAATCAGGAAAATTTAGACCTAGAATACGATACAGTCAAATTTATATAATTTATATAATTTGTTTGGTATGAACATATACAACGTTTTTTATAATTCTAATTATACTAGGAAGATGAAATAAAATATTAAAATATAACTTTTCATTTTAATTGACATTAAATTAAAAAAAATTAAAAATAAAAGATTTAGTTGTTTTTTAAAATGGAAAATTATTTGTCGTACATTTAAACTCTGATTTAAGTCAGAAAGCTATGGTGATTTTTTAATTATTTAATTACAAAAATATTGATTAAAAACGATAAAATATAAAAATAATTTATGTATAATTTTCAAATTTATAATTGCTAGAATCTTTATGTCTAGTCTGGTAGATATTAATTAAAATAAAACGGATTATAAATTTGGAATGCAATATAGAGTTAATTAACTGAAATAATTTTAATTTCTATAAACGTTTTAATACATAATTTATGATTCATAATGATGATTTTTTATTAATTTTTCAATAATATAAATATAAATAAAGAATATAAAAAATTATAAATTAAAACAATTATTCTAAGAAAAATTTAACACAAATATATAGCAGATATCGTAAAATTTCAAAATTTACTATTTGATAAAATAAGTAAATGCCAATGATAAATATGAAAGATCTGAAAAATTTATCAAAAAGTATTATTGAAATGAATATATGAGGTGACATGAAATATGCAATATAAGAAAAGAAAAATTATTTTGAAAAAATTATTAATTTAGATAACTTTGAAGCTATGTCGGTTTACTTGTGAGTTTAAAGTTTATTATAAATCATAGTTTTGAAGAAATTATAATCCTCAAATAGTGGTGTATTATTTCTTGAAAATATTATAGTGTTTTTGTTATTCTGTATAAATAAATCAAAGGCTAGATTGTAATGACAAAAATGACAAAAATGACAATAAATTGTTTAGAATTTTGTTGTTGTTGCCATTTAAGTGCATTTGAATTTGGATCAAGAGTTGTTAGAATTTTAATTCCCCATAAACACAAAACTTTCAAAATATCATAATTTTTTTTAATTTAATTTAACTAAATATCCTTTTATTGTCAATAAAGATTCTAATGATTTATTGTTTTCCATAAACAATTTTTATTTACTCTATTTCAAAATTATTCGGTGTACTCTTTATTGACTTGCAATTTATAATCTTTTACCAGTAGTCACTCGTTTTTCCATAAAATTTAGTGTTTTAATCATTTTACGTAACCCTAACAAATTCGACGTCATAATTTATTTCGAGTTAATTTTTGATTTCGAACATAATAATTAATTGTAAATTACAATTTGCAATGTGATTTTTTAAATCTATTTTCTACTAATTTCAAATAATACTTTTTGATTTGATAAATAATACTTTTTATCAATGTATGTATATATGTGTGTGTGTGTTATGCCGAATCCATAAATTTTCCGATTATGCGAAATCGGCAAAAAAATAGCCTAATTCATGGAAAACGCAAGTCCATTGTCGAATTTACGTATTAGTCTGTGTTGTATCTATGAACTCCCGAAGTGACAGTTGATTAAGAAAGTATTTTTGGAAATTTTTATACATTTTCATCAATAGTCAATATTTTATATTAAAATATCAGTATTGTATTGTATTGTATATATTTTATATGATCCAATACGTAGAATACAATGTTTTTCTTTCTCTAGAATCATTTAAATAATAAATCACTCGGTTTAACTTGAAATATAAAGCAAATTAATATATTCAATAAATACATCAAAATACAGTTGAAATTATAATGTGTTGGGGTAAAACACAATTGAATATATAGATAAAATCATCATAACCTACTTGAAAATGGTGCAATTGATAATGGCTAACTGGACATTAAATAAAATCCAGTCAATTGCACTTTGTGTGGTTTTTAATATTAACGGTAATTTTTAATCTTTAATTCTATGTAATTAAATAGTTTATTTTCTTTTTCATTTAATATAAATATTTTTAAATGTTTTTAAATAATCTTTAGATTTTATGATAATAGGTTAGACATTTATATATTTATTTTAACATGGAAAAAACTTAACATTTGTCCTAAAATCCTTTGTTTCATCATACATTTAGGATAGAACCTTTTAATGTGAGGATAGTAATTTCTCAAATTAATCTACTCTGGATTTCTACATTAACTGCTTGGTATATTACAGAAAATCAATTATTGAAACTCATTCTGCTAAATTAATGAGCTGATAAGACTTTAATCCTTTCTCCATTTTCAATTTTACTAAATAAAATCTATGTGGAGCTTAGCATCAGAAATATCCTTAAATGTATTCATATTTAATCCTTTCAAAATTAAACATTTGAAGTTTATTAAATGTCCTAGAGTTTATTAATGCCCATTTGTGTGTAATAACTATTATGTGACCCGTACTTGTAGGTAGTTATTTATTTTTCTTCCAACAGTGAATACTTCTATCCGTTTACAGTGTAAGCCATTATTTAATGTCATGGATTTAGTTAAATGTCACTTGGCTATGACACATACATTTATTATAGGTAAGTTTTATTTATATTATTAATATTTAAGTCTATGTCCATTTAGCCATTTTCTATTGGCCTCTGGTCTAATACTGAAAAAGAGTTGATTGGCCGTATAAGAGACGCAGTAGAAAGCATTCCTCGATAAACAACTGCAGCAGCGATTAGCCTGCTAACTTGAAGCTGTTGTGACAGAAATCGCTGTACATATTGAACAGTTGGTGTGACCTTTAAACATTTTTCCATGCTGATTGTTATGTTAATGCACATTTTTTTAGTGAAACATGCATTATATATATATATATATATATATATCTTTTAATCTTGTGTAAGAATTTATTTAATCAAACAAAATTATAGCTTTATTTCACAATATTTTTAAAAATGCATTTCTAGTACAATGAGTAAAATTTAATTAAATTAATTAAAGTTCTTTGCAAGATTTAGCGTTTAATAATTGTAATAAAATGTCGGAAATATCTTTTAATAATGACAAAATCTGTTTCAATTTTGTATTAAATTTAAGTCTAATGGAGGATTACCGTTAAGATAGTAAGAATATTTTATTTTTAAAGCAGTTTAAATGCAAATGGCGATTCACAGTTTCTTTTAATATATTCTTTGATAAAAATATCTCTATAAATAAATATAAATGAGAATATATCATGAGAATATTAGGTTACTGGAAGCGCTTTATCAAATTTATAATATTTTAGTAATAATAATCGAAATACATATGCGTAAAGTGTCGTTTTTGTGTCATTAATAATAGTTCATGTAGTACTAAAAAGGTTAAAATATTTAAAAATATCGAATAATATAATTATTATAATAAACAATTTTCCAATTGTTTAATAATTATAAGCCATATTCATCGAAAAGACAGAGTTCTAAAATAAGACTTTCAACTGAATAAACCACCAAAGCTAAATATTTTAATTAATGAAGCAACAAAAGACATTTTTCAGTGACTTCTTAACTGTTTTTGGTTTTAGGAAAACAATGTCTATGTTCTTAAAATTATAAACATTAAATATTTCACAAAATCAAGTTAATGTTTAGAAAAGGTCTACTCACAACTCTAATATAAATTGAAGACATTTGAAATTGATTTTGTATAGGGTTTATTGTAGTTCTCTATTGAAACATGGAGGTAACCATAATATCACTTCGTTTAAATAGAAACTAATTAATCAAATAAAATTTAAAATACCAATTAGTTACAATAATATAACGATTTTATTGCTTATTTATTATTAAAATTAATTAAATCAAAAATAATAATATTATTTATATATATATATATATATATATATATATATATATATATATATATATATATATATATATATATATATATATATCTTGGTAATTAACATTAATTAAATTTTAAACAATTAAATGATAATTTAAGCATTGTCAATTGACAAGAGCTATCTTATAGTCTAATTTTTTTATTTGTTTTAAATATATTATTCGCAGTAGAAGGCTTAAATTATCATTTAATTGTTCAAAATATTAAATATTCTATTATAAAATAGAAATTCTTGAAAATATTAAATGAAATAAACAAATTCTGAAATATTTAAAAAATGACATCTATTATTTAATCTGGTTCACAATTTCTAATCTGTTTTGCATTTTTTAAGAATTTTTCTTTTGATAAAATTGGAAAAATTCCAACTTTATGATATTTTATCACTTTGAATATTAAAGAATATTTTATTGTAAATTCTATATAATATGAAGGAAATTAACTTTTGGGCATTTATAATTTTAAAAAATAGTAAATATATAATTAAAACCATTTTCAAAGATATCGTCATTAATTTTGATTCTTTTTTCTGATAATAAATAATCAAGAAATAACAATTAATTAATTCATTGACAGTAAAGATTATTTTATTATATTTTGTTTCAGTTTAAAAAATAATACTTTTTGTTTTATGTACCTCAAGACAATTGACACTTTTCTTTACAGCTTTAAACCATGTTAAGTTTCTCTAAATTAATCATATCATTAAAATACTATAAATATATAAAATATATATAAAATACATAATAGGTTTATATTATTGATTATGAATAATATTTTTAATTATTTAACAATATTTGAATTGGGTAAACTAAAAAAGCTAAACAAATCCAAATCTAAAATATTATTTGATGAATAAATAATAAATAATAGGCTGAAAAATAATTGCCTAAATTCTATAATTCCGTTCTTTAGTAAATCTGAGTAAAATATTCTTATATAAATGGATCAAAAGAAATATTTTGGCAATTATATTATTAACAAACAAGAGATCCGCGTAATATTATTTTCATCTCAGCAATTTCAATATCATTTTAAAATATTTTAATAAATTAAAAAGAATTAATTACTTAATTTATAAAACTAAAGATTTTAGACATTTTATTATAAGTAGATTTAGACAACTGTATTTATTATTAGTGGAAACTGTAATTTATCTTAACTCATCGAATATAACAGTTTTTCTGTAATATTTATTTATTTATTGAATTTATGCAGATCATATTTTTAATTATTATATTAAATTTTGTAACAATCCATAAATTGTAAATATGAAAAATTTTCAATAAGTTGTATAAGCACTTATTTTTGGATGTTATCCTTCAATATGTTGTCATGGTGTTATGATATATCCCATACAAACCGTTTCGAAACACACCACCAACCCCTAAAAATATCTAGGTCGCTCAAAATTTTTTATAGGTCACGAAAATATATGATGTTTAAATATAAACATGCTTAGTTTCCTTGGAAATGAGATCCAAAGGCTCTTAAATTAAAATGTAGGTCACGCCATAATATAACAACTTCTATATATTATGATAATCACAATAGTCTTATATTATAGAATTAAAATCGTATACTTCAACACATGACGATACACTGAATAACATCAGCATCAAATACGATAATATAACAACTTTCATATATTATCAAACATAGATGACCTTATATTATAGAAATAAATTCATATACAAAATTCATATTCAAAACATGGTGTGACAATGAACAAAAGCTTTAATAAAATACTTAAAAAAAAATTTTAAAAATACGTAAGTCAACTTAAAATACTTTATTATAGTAATCAATTTGATATATAAAAATACTTAGAAAATCTTAGGTCACTGACTTAGAAAAAATCAATAAAAATGCTTGCAAGAAACAATATATACTTGCTACTACTTTTGATTACACGATTTGATAGAAAAATCACACGTATGGGAAATAAGATATTTACAAGATATTCCCAACTCAAAATATCCCCAAAATTATTTTCCAAAATTTTAAAAAGTTACAAAAATAATTTTCACAAAAATTCCCAACAAGTGTTCCGCAACTAAATCACAAGCAATCGTGATAGATTTTTTTTAAATTGTGGCTTTGACGTATATGTAATAAGCTTTTCGGCTGAGTTACATAATATCAAACTCATGCGCTTTTTTTAAATTTTCAAATGATTTACCATATAGGCTATTATCATAAAGCTTAAATAAATCTCTATGAAGTTCGCGATTAGAATTAGCACGCAACTGTGTGTTTTTGTCGATGTATGATTTAAAAATTGGTGCTTGCTTAAATTTAATGGCATGATAAACATTTACAACTGACCACACCCGGTTCGAAAATTTGAAAGTTTATGCTCACGCATTGGCCCAAGAAGAACGATGTTCTTCATTGGAGACTTCTCAAGATTTATTTCTATAATATAAGTTTATCTATGTTTGATAATATATGAAAGTTGTTATATTATGGCATTTGATGATGATGCTATTCACTGTCTCGTCATGACTTTAACCATACAAATTTAATTCTATAATATAAACGTTTTGTGACTTTCATAATTTATAGAATTTGTTATATTAAGGCGTGACCTTCATTTAAGTTTAGAGACATTGGAGCTCATTTCTATTGAAACTAAGCATCTTTTACAAAAGATGTTTAGTTTCAATAGAAATTATATACAATAGCATATATTTTCATGACCTATATAAAATTCTGCCTCAACCTAGATATTTTCTAGGTGGATGAGAATAGTGTGAATTGGACATGTCCATCCACTCAAGGACCACCAGAAGTAATGGTTCAATGTGAGATTAGTTGTTGTCATATGGTTATTGCATTGAAATAATGACCGAGAGCAATAATGAATGAACAAAAATATTACCTTATATTAATTAGTTTATGTTTCACACTTAATTTTTCACCATCATTCTATTAAAATACAATTTTGTTAAAAAAATATAATATCTCAAAAATATTATTTTAAATATTTTATTGTTTAAATCAATTAAGTCAATTAAATTATATTAATGAAATTGTATCTGTAATTTATAATTTTGACTTTTTAAACAATCCAAATAAATCTAGGCATTCAAAATTGTAATTGAAAAATCTTTTAAATTTCAAATATTTTATTTATTATTATATTAGTATTAATAAGAATCAAATTTTATCATTGAAAACTATATTAAACATTTATTCTTTAAAATTTTAATTAATATTTTTTTCAAACTACTTTTTGTTACTTTGTAAGATGAAAGTTTTAATAAATCTTCAAGATTTAATTATAAATTGATTAAATAATAATAACATCTTCAGAGACAAATATTTTGGAGTGAGAAAAAATGATTTAATTTTTCTCTTAAAATTATTAACAATATCATTCAAGATTTTTATTTTTATTGTAGTGATTATGATTTTTTCATTTTTATTTTTCAGGTATTTTTATCCTTTATATAAATTTATTATAAAAACGTTTTTCAATTTTCACTTCTGATTTCTTTTCAATTGACATGGTATTTATTAAAAAATTGACTAAGAATCAGTAAAGATATCGATGTTTTCTTTATATTCACTAATTTTCACATGCAAAAGACTGTTCCGAAAATTCATGAATATAAAAAAAACATCGATATATATTTTAATTTAATTATTTAAAATACAATTATTTATTTCATAAACATCTAATATGTTTATACTGTAGGAAATATTGTGATATATTTTCTTTAAGAATTAAATTTATTTAAGAATTTAATGCTAGGAAATTTTAAATTAATAAAAGTAATATCGTTCCGAGACAATGCATTTCAAGCAGAACTGTCATTGAACTAATTTTTAATGTAGTTTCAAAGAATAAAAAATCATTGTATATCATTTTTTCAACGAAATAAAGATTGTCTCAAGATGAAATAGTTGATCACGCATTAGGATTTTTAAATAATGTTTTTTACACCATGTCAAATTCTGCAATAATTTATTTTCTCTAGAAATTATATTGTTTACAGTTTAAAAGATAAAATTATAATAATGTTATTTAAAAAAATTATTTTGCTTTTTAATATACTCTATTATTGTAATGCTAATAATAATAATAATACATACTAAATTGAATAATATGAAATTTAACTAAATCTTATTCAGAAAGATTCATGATTTTTCCAAACTATTTTAATGCAGTGATCCAATTTTATTAAGAATATTATAATGTCATTTTAAAGTTTTTGTTCAAAGCCGATATTAATTTAAACAATAAATGTTAATGTTAAGAAATTCAAAATCCCAGTAGACTGGAAACTTTGAATATTAATTAAAGGATTTAAAGATCTAATTAACAACGCCTCGGATGTATATATAATTTTGACATCTGTATAATTTATAAAGAATTCTGTTACATGTTGAAAGCTACTGATATGCTTAATAGAATTTCATCCATGTTTATAAATATTTTATTAGTATCTGTAATTTTTAAATTCTTTAACTTCAATTTATTTTTTAATAATCACAAATTGCTGGATATGTTCATTTTTAATATAATATTATAACTAATAATTTAATTAAACTTATTATTTTTAAACTTAGTTGAAATGTTTAAATTTAATTAATTTAAAATGAGATTTGTTATTATAAGATAATGCAGAAATCATATTATTCGAATTAAAACAACACTTAAATCGAAATAATTTCAAATATATTTACAATTAAACTCTATCGACAAGATGAAAATGAAAGATATTTTTGATGAAATTCCGAATTGTTTGATTTGATTTTTGTTTGATAATGCATTTAACGACTTTGAAAAGAAAGAATTAGCATTGAAAAAACTTTTCAATTAAAAAATGTTTTTTTTGAGAAATCTAATAAATTTAGTTTTTAGTTAAAATGAATAAAATTTTTAAAACATCGAGAATTATTTTTGAAAAAAAGTATGAATGAAATGAAAATTCACTAATTATTACATAATTTCTATTATAAATTTAATTAATTAAATAAAGAAATGATTAATTTCTCCAAATAATGTTTATTATATATGGTATATTTGAATAATTAAAGAAATGATAATTTTAAAATTTAATAATTTATAAACATATTTAAATAAATATTAATATTATAAGTGTTATTATTTAATGTGTTAATCAAATCATTCTTATTAAAAACAATGTAACTATTAATAATTAAATAACATTACTAAATGTTTATTAAGTTTTATGATAATATATTTATGATAAAATGAATTAAATACTCCTCTAATGATTTATATGTTATCAATTTTAATTATAATTTATCGTTTAGTAAAACAAATATATCAAACTAATGTTCTTTTAAAAGTTGTTATCTTGTCATTTTTTAATTTTTTATAGTAGTTATTATTATTTTTTATTGTTATACAAATCATCTAGAATTTTTAATGACACTTTCAGTAGTTTGAATACGTTTTATAAAAGATTTTCTTTATTTCTTTTAAAATCACAATTCAATTGGTATAAATTTTAATAAAATAAATGTAAATCTTGCAAAACCTTTCTTAATTACAACAAAGATATTTACTGGCTTTCATGTGTTTTTAACAAGTATATCGTTTACCTGTAATGTTTTTATTAGATTTTTTATTTTTTTATAAACTACTTAATAACCTTGAACCGTTTCATATTAAATTTATTATTAAATAAGAAATAAAAAATTAAAATACCAATTAATTTATAAATATTTTATTTTACACTGTTAATATTCAATATATGTTAATAAAATAAATGTTATTAAATAAAAAGATTGTTAAAAAATTGTCTTTTGTAAAATTTGTAAAATAATTGTAGAAGTGGTCTTAAAAATACATAATCAATAATTTGAAATTTTCTTACAAAGGAAATTGAAGAAATTATTTAAAAAATGTTCAACATGCAGCAGACAAAAAATTAATAGTTAAAAAATATTATATTTTAATTTACATTATCTATTATATTTATTATATTTATTTATTTGAAATGTTTTTTCGATATTTTATTGATTTAAAATTTTAATAGTATTTGAATCTGGATTCGTTTTTTTATATTGGATTTTGTTTTAATTATAAAAACCCAATAATACGAATTAATCTTTATTTACATATTTATTTACTTTTTATTTTTATAAAATAGTGACGAACTTACCGTTTATAAATAATATATATTTATATTTATATACATATATATTATTCATAATTATTTCATAAAAATAAAATAAAATAAACATTTAGATTTAGAAATTATGACATTAATTTCATATAGCTTATCACCACTTTTATATACCATTCTTTGTAAGAAAGACTTTGAATACCTATTATTAATAGGGAATGTTATTGTGTCCACAAACGATTGATGCTATCATAATTTCTTTATATTTAAAATCATATTATAGAGCATAATTAGACAATCAAGTTGAAATAGACATTTCTAATTTTTAATTATTAATTAAGGGTTTTAAAAGATTGAAAATTATTACTTATAAGGCTTTGATGATAAAATTATTTAACCCAAAAATTGACATACAATATGCATTTATAATTAATTAATCATTTGAAATTTAGTTTTTATATATTTTATTAAAACAATACTTCAATAAATTTGTATAAATAGTTGGCTGTGTAAAGACTATTCTCAAAATAAATGCATACTTTTGCTGAATTTTTGTTTTATGAAAATAAAGATCTATGAAAATATATGAAAATAAAGAGAAAATAATCTAAAAATATGTAAATTTTATTATTATTAATTATATGAATGTGTCACATAAACATCCATTTTACGATATAATTTCGACTTTGACGTAATCAGGTATAATAAAAAAATAAAATATAGATTTTATAAAAAAATTGCACAAATTTCATTAATTAAAAAAATTTTTAATTTAATTTAAATAATCAATTATTTTGCAATTTAGATATATTTAGACTTATATTTAATTAATTTTTATTAAATATTTTTAATAAAATTTCTTTACTCTAAAATTTCTTCATATGTTTATTAATTGAAAAATAAACAATAAAAATATTTTTCATAATATTCTTAACAAAAATCTGTCAACAGAAAATTCAACCATAATAAATTAAGAGTTAAATATTTGACTTTCTTCAGCTATTATATATTTTCATATGATTGATTACAATTCCGAATTGCAAATAAATATCCAAACATTTTGCCTCAATGCTTTAAAACATGACAAAGTTTGAAGTAAATATATATATATATATATATATTTACATTAAGTTCAATAATTGTTATAAGAAATAAATTTTATTTATCATTTATAAAGTGTGTGTCTGTTTTTATATATTGTGAGTAATATATTATAATATTTAAACAATGTCAAGAAAAATTAAAATATAATAAATTGTTATTTTCAAAATTAAATTATCGCTAAAAATTATTTAAATGTTAAACTTTAAATTAGAATTTCAACATAACATATCACAATTTTGAATATTTTAATGGAATATTTTTGTTACTATTAATGAGATTTGTTTAAATTTTATTAGATATAATATTATAAAATTGCAATTTAGTGAAACGAGCGGATTTGGGAAATTTATAATACTAATAATATAATACTAATATTACTAAATTTGTTATACTAATATTAATAATAATTGAATTTAATTGTATTTTATATTTTATTGGATGCGCTAAAAAACTGAATAAACCAAATTTTTATATGACTAAATACCGATAATGTAATTTATATATTTATTGTATGATGATAAACACTGAATAATTATAAAAAGAAACATTTTAATTTTATTATTAAATAGTGGCCAAAGGGCTCCTTCTAATATCTGTTTGAATATTTAATTTTCACTTACGTTTTTGAATTATTTTTAAATACAGTCTAATTTCCCAATGCACCTTTATATTCTAAATTATATCCATTTATTTTAAAATCTTTTTCTCAATAAAAAATATTTAAATGATCGAAAAACTTTATTTGCTTTATATGTTAAATATTAAATAATTTTATTTAAAAAATTCTTATTTTTATTTTTAGCCTCATATTGCTTTTTGACATCAACTGACCCCATATTTGACACTGCGTAAATTTGATCTTGAATGGAAGAAAATTAAATTTAAAGAGCAGTTTTTACTGCCTATTTCAACAGTCAGAAATTTTATTGTTAAATTAAAAGAAACAGGAAGTGTATTATCTTCAAGTTGATTTGATATTTTCAAATTTTTATCTGAAATATATACATTTGCCCTGTTGTTCGAATAGACAATTCGAAACATTTTGTCACTAGAAACTTTAGGGATTTTAGAAAAACCCAGAAACAACTATTGACAAACTATGAAAAAGAAAAGACTTGAACGAGCAAAAAAACATGCTGATAAATCTGACTTTAGGATTATGATTCTTACCCAACGGAGTTACCTAATTTAGATGGTATGAATAATATTAAAACTCACGGACCATTCTAAAAACAATAGTAAGAGAAAATATGCCAAAAAATGGAAAATATTCTAAAATAGTTAAATAATTAAATTGTGGTATCATGATATTACACTAAACCTATGCCAAATTTGGTGGATTCTATGCCTCCTCGAATCAAAGTTCTAATATCAGTCAAAGAAGGTACACTGAAAAGTGAATATAGGTTTTGCTTATTTTATCTATGCTTCATGCTGTTATGAATTCAATACTTTACTCACGGTTAAATGTTTTTGTTATTTTTAAAAAAATTAAATGTTTCTGTTGATTTTGATGTGTTCTTTGTAAAATTATAAATATTAAGATAAATTATTATAAATATAAAAAATTATAAATATAAAAATTGAATAAATGTAATTTTAATGATTCATAAACATTTTAGTTATTTTTTGAGTAAAAGTATTAAAGTAAGATAAAATTCCAGTAAATTCTCAATTTCAGAAGAGGTGCTAAACATTTGGCTACTACTATATCTTTAAAAATAATAATAAACATTTTTAATAATTTACATTAGAATATAGAATATATATATATATATATATATATATATATATATTATTGTGTCCGTGTCTAAACCCATTATTTCCAGTGTATGACAAATGACAGGAAATGGTATTCTTCCAAAGGCATCTCCCAAATCCAGAATTTCCAAATGACACTCTTCCTTTTTGTATTTTAACCGGTTTGATTTTTCTATTCAGATCTTGGATTGTATAATTGTGCTCATTGCATCCGTTGGCCTTGTCTACCGCTTTTTGCCATTGGGATATTAGTTTTCCTGCATTTGCCCAATTTGGGATTCTGATATTCATTATTTTCATGAAAAATCGGTAACTAATTGGCAATATTGCTGTTGGTCTCCAGTTTGTCGGATTGTGAGTTTCTTCTGTTTTCCTTGGTTTTATTATCAGTATTGTGCCAAAGTCTTCAGGAATGACATAGGTTCTTTTAACATAATTGAATATGTCTAATAGAACTCTGCCCTCCATCCGTATTTTCCATTGTCTAACAGGGATGTTATATCCTGGTGCTGTCACTGCTCTTCTTTATTGCAGATTCCATTTCTTTGCAGCTTATTTCTGGCTTTGTAATCCAATCTTGAAAGTGATCATTACATTTTATTTTTATTTTGCTGTTGTTGGTGCTTTTGTTGATGAAATAAGCATCTAGTATGTGTTTTTCTAAGTTCACTGACGCTGATTCATCATTTTATATTTCTTTAATTATTCCTTTTGGAGCTATGGCATATAACCTTTGTAGTTGGTATGATAATTTCGTGATCTTCAGTTTCCCATTTCTCTTTTTTCTCTCCATTTCTCCATTTGAAAATTCAGTTAAGATCCATTTGTAGTAATCTCAGTTTTTTCATTATATTTCTTTGTTTGGGTTACTTATTTTTCTTTTTTTGATTCTTTTAGTTCTTCTATAATTTCGTACCCTATTTTGTTTCTTATTTTCTTTGAATCTGGTGTCTGGTAGTCCGTTCTCTTTAAGTCATTAATGAAATCTTCTATATATTGTAGGACATGTATGTCACAATCGAAGTTGTTTGCCTATTGTGTTATATCCTTTCGTGTAATCTTTTAAATTGCACTCTTTCTTCGACAGTATTGTAAAGACATTTATCCAGTTAATCTTTTAAATTACATTTTGCAATGATGCCAATTGATTGTCAGAGTCCATGATAATTGAGGATTTTATTTCAAAGTTAGCCAGTTAGAAAACCCAATGATATCCGTTCCAATGAATAAGCGAAACAATTAGTTCTCATCCAATTAGTGTCAATTTTTACTTCATTGTGAAAGGCGCTAAGATTTCTATCTATTATGTGTTATGCAAATATTAATAAATAGATATTTACATTTTCCATTCAATTATAAAAATATTAACAATAATATGAATAAAATATTATTAGATATTTTATTTATTTTATAAAAATGATTATTCCGTTTTTATCCAATTAAAAATAATAAATACTCAAATTATTGTCAGATAGAGAAACGTGATAAATTGTCCAAATGTTTTAGATTTGTAAAGTATTAGAATTATATTGTAGTAAATTATATATATAAATATAAATATATATAATTTTATAGGAAACTTTTTATCTTCCAATTTCACCACTGATTATTTATTCCGTTGAATTTATTAAAAAGAAAGCTTGAAGACTATAAATCAGTAATATATCGATGTTTGTTGATACTCACGAATTTTCGGCACTGCCTTTTTCAAGTGATTTTTCAAAGTGCAGGAAATTCGTGATTTAATTTTAATTGTCGATTTATGGCCTTTTAATATCATTAAATTATTTAAATGTCTACAAAGATAAACAATGTATTATATTTGCGTTATTTTATAAATTTTAATGAATATCATAAACGAGACTACTTCACAAATATTGGATACAAAATATTACAGACTGATACAAAGAATAAATATTTTGGAGATTAGTAGTTATAATTTCAGAAAAGTATATAAAAACGATGTCTAGTATTAAAACAAAGTATTAACATAATGTCAGTTAATGTCGTTTATGCCCATTTACATAGTTTCCATATGATTTCATATTATTTTTGCAAATTACAGTTGTCAGTTGGACATTTGAGGAATCAACACAAAAATAATTTCAAATAATATGCTGGTATGGAATGTGAATTTGCCAGAACTGGACCCGATTTTTAGAGAATATTTTATCCACAAAACCAAAACCTTTATGAGTCATATATAGATATTATGTGTATGAAATCTATGGAATGTGGAAGCCCTAATTTAAATTTGCAATTAGGAAATAATAGGTAGATCTTTATTCTTATAATGTAAATAATTGATATTTTAAAAAAACATGAAATTTGAAGGTTTCCTTTAGAAAACATATTCAAAAGTTAAAACGAGCCACCTTTAAGTTAAATAGTTTCACAATACTTCATTTTAGAAAATCTTAAAATCATCAAAATTTATCAAATCTTGGGGGCAATGTGGAAGTTTCACTCCTAACTCTTTTTCGATTATTAACCTAACTCAATATTTGTTTTTCATTGTAACTAGTGCCAAAAAGCCCGTTTCGCATAAATAGGACGTTACAAAAGCATTGGTTTACAAAACAAAGATTTGTACTCTCCACAATAATTCATTCAAAATTGAACTAGGGTTTCATTTTGAAACTTTTGTTTTAGTGAATTATCGCATGATAATTCTATCACTTTTTCTTCTTCTATGGTTGTCAGCTCAAATTCGTCTTCTTTATTGTAGTTAAATGGATTCTGTATTCACAAAAACTTTGACTAATCAATGTCTTTGAAATAATTTGAAAAATGCAGCACTAAACTATACATGTGTTCCATAAAAAGATTTTTACTTGCTTCAATATTAGCAATGGGCCAGAAATCTTTGGAAAGTTAAAACATATCCAACTCATTATTTTTTAAATTTGATTTCCATAACTTCAACTTTTTGATGAAAGCTTTTACTTTGTCTTTTTGAACAAGTGGATTCTTTTGTGATCCCTGCATTGATTTTTTTAGGGCATTCAAATTTTTGAAAATTTCAACCAATTAGGCAAGTTTAACAATAAAATGATTTTTCCTCCTCAAGTATACCTTTTAATGATGACGTTTTAATTTGAGATCATTGTTTCATGCACCTAGCGGTCGTTCTGTGTATTACAAAAACAGAGTGTTTGCTAAAGCGCCATTTTTAAAATTTTCTATTTTCCGGAGTCTTTTATAGGAATTAAATGTATAAAAAAGAAATAAAATATAAAGAAACATTCATCTATTGCATTTTTACTGTTAAGTTACGATATAAAGTTTTATTTAATTCTAAAAATCATGACATTGAAATAATTTTTTTATTAAAATGTTTTGGCGCCTCCCTGGCAATCCTAGTTTGGAAACCGCTGGTGTAATAATAATAAAAACTAAATTATTAAATTCTAGTTCGTTATAACATTACCACGGGTTTTAGACACTGTTATGTGATTATTGATTCATCAAACGTACATACACGTAACAATACACATATATTCATACATGTAAAAACACATGATATTTTTATTCCATTTTCATTTTTATAATTTGCCTAAAAATAACTACATTACACGACAGAAACTTTTGACAAAAATATTTTTCATTCAATGATTGTTAACGAAAATTAAAATTTTAATTTATCGTTTAATGCCTTAAATTTCACATTAAATTGATTTTGCTTTGAAATTTGTTTTAATAAACTATATTGATTTATAACAATCATTTCATGCATGAAAATCGATTTTTTTCCGCTTGATTAAATAACTGAAATTCGAATAAATAAATTAAAAAGCAAATTAATTATTTCAATTTAAAAATAAATAAGAATTTACTTGCACATGGTTTCTGTGTCGTTTATTGAACCGAATCCAAAAGCATATCCAATTTCCCGATTTGGTAAAACAAATTTGAATTCATCGGAACATTTTTTCAGCTCCTTGTCTGGATCAAAGCAAACACAAATCACAGTTGATAGCAGTGTTAAAATAGCTGTGAATTAATAATATTTTAATATTAGACGTTTTTGTTGTTAAAAATTATATTTTGAAAATTATTTAAACAGATCTATAAGTGAAATCGCATTATGAATATTTAATTTCTTTACTAAAAAGGATGAAATTATAGTCATTTAGCAAATATCTAGAAAAATATTTAATAAATTTGGTTGATAATAAATTTAAAAATTACATAATTAAATTCAGGCTATATCTTAATTATAATTAGTATTATATTAGTATTATATTAGTATTATATTTTTTTCCATTGAATTTATTAAAAGGAGTTTGAAGACTATGAATCAATAAATATATCGATGTTTTTGATATTCACGAAATCACTTAAAAAAGGCAGTGCCGAAAATTATATATTATATATTATATAATATATAATATAATATTTATATTATACATGTCTATATATTATAGAAACAATACCTGTAATGATAACTAATAAAGAAATAAGTATTAACCATTATAATGTTATTATTGCTGATTTTTAGTTAATAATATTGTTATTATCGTGATTGGGGTTATAAATATTTTGGTTCCCATTATTATACGTTTTATTATTGCTATTTTTAATGAAATAACTATTTTGATTTTTATATTTATTATTGTTATTATAGTTATTATTATTAGTATAAAATGATGATTTCTTGGTAGCAGCATTTATTATTTAAAACAATAAAATGATAATTTATAGTCTTCAAGCTCTTTATAATGATTAGAATGGAAACAAAAATCAGTGGTGAAATTGGAATAAAATACTTATAATATTATTATCATTATTATTATTTGTTTTAAAATTTTTAAATGATTTTAAGTAATATATATTGCTTGCACAAGCGTAGCATAACCATAAATAAAATTTAGATTTCATACAAGGAAATTCCATATTTTTTATATTCTAAAAGACAGAAAATGCAAAAATTAGTAAACCACTAAATCAATATTTTAAGAATTTTAAAAATAAAAATTTTTTTTATAAATCTTTTATTATTATTTCCTTTTTTCTAGTTATAAATATGATGATATAGAAATAAAGTAAGTCTGACATTTTTAGTGCAGAAAAAATGATAAAACCTAACGGCAAGTAGTTAATTATTTGAAAACATTAACTATTCAAATATATAAACATTTAAAATTTAATTATTTTTTTTACAGTTAGATTAAAAAACAACTGAATAGACATATGCATTTGCATTTTTTACATTCCGTTAGTTACTTTTAGTTTCCTTCTGTCTTCCTTACATCATTAGTTTATTTAAAACTTTAGTTTAATTAGAATTTTTATTACTGTTAAAAAGTAGAAAAATGTCACAAAAAGAAAATAAATTGTTAATCATCTGAATTTTCGTGCTGGTTTGAGTTTTAGAAAATTTTTTAATCTATCTATCGAAATCCATGAACATTTAGTAAATATACATCAACTAAATCCAGGTAAGCTCAGCTGTAGATTTATATTTTAGAGTTAGTCAACAGGTCGTTCGGAAACTGTTTAGAGAAAAGGATCTTTTATCGCAGATAACAAGAGGTCTCTGGTTTATTTTTTTCTATTCAAATTATGAAACCTGTTATTTATGAATATTGCAAATTTTACTGAAAATCGAATTCGAATTTCGGAAGAAATTCATTGTAATAACAAGTGCATAATTAGAGTAGAACAAAAAATAAAACAGGCGATTTCTTTTTATGAAGAGATTTTACACGAGAGGAAAAATTCTTTAAGTTTTCAAACTAATCTCATTTGATTTTATGAAATCATCTAAATAAAAATAAATTGGGTTTAAATACATATTTTGCTTGTTTGTTTCATAATGATATCTTGCATACATATTTTTGTACATATTTGATTTGTTGAGTATTTTTTATTAAAATTGCATATTATAAACCTTTATAATTTGTCGTTTTCATTATAAGATATGGCAACCTAAGACACCGATACAAATGTATATTAACACAGAGTTGCGAATGGCGAAATTATTACGCCTATTTCAGTTTAATTGTATTTTTGTTGTATATTTTAGTTCTTGCTCTAGTTTTAGAGTTAGATTTCTTAAATATTTCTATAAACTCAGATTGGGCCATCTTTATTTCAATGTCATTATTTTAGTTATTTACTTTTTAGTTTTAGGATGTAGATTTATTTTTAAGTTTAGTCATAATTCTTGGATAGCACCAAAATACAAATTAAAACTCGATAAATACAACTTTATGATGTCAAAGATTCCACAGTTACGTAATTTTCAACTTACGTTATGCTTCTCAATCCCCACCTATTACATAACTTTGGGGTATTAATGTGTTATAATTTAAATAATATAAATATTTATTTTATTATGAGAAATGAAAAAATTCGAAAACAATAACAATTGCTAATTTGAGAATTACAAATAATTTGGAAATATGCTTATAAAAATATTGAAAAATTATTTCTCCTTATATTTGACTGTCTTGATTATATGATTTGTTATACTCGTGTCGTTTCTTAATAAAGATTTCTTATCTGACTCGGCTATTCATAGTGAAATTAATCAGAGTGAACCTAATTTTATTGGTAATCAAATTAACTTTAAACAAACATAATTAAACTAGAAACAAATGAAGTTATTTTCATAAATCCGCTCTTAATATTTTCAAAATAAGGTTCATTTGTTTAAAATTGCCCAGGGCAAATTTTATGGTTTTATGGAAATCATTATTATAGAAGTCGAGAGCATCATTTTCAATTCATCATGGAAAGGTTTAGAAAAATAAAAATAATGTAATTTTGAATAAAAACAAAATTTATTCATTATTGTTTAAAACTACATAAATTACATTCTATATTACAATAAATGTATCATTAACATAAAAGTCTAAATACATCTAACAAACACGCCAATATTGTTTTCCATATCAAAAAGGAAATTAATTTAATTTAATATTTCAAAGATAAATCATAACAAACTATAAAAAGATTTAATGTATAAACGTTTTTTCCCAAAAACAATTATTTTTATAAAATTTAGATCAAACTGATAATTATAAATTTCAATTGCCAACCTCTTTTGTTTTTTTAAATTATTATGAAAAAATACGAATTAATATAATTTATGATATATTTAGAATTATTTTATAAAATAAAATAATCATATTTTCAATGATGAAAGAATTTTTACTTAGTTGAAATATTTTAGATTTTTTATAAACTTCATTTATATTTTCAATTATTTTAATTAGGTATTGTTCTATTTAAACAAAAACTGTTAAAGTAGTTCAATTTAACTCTTTCTTGTATAATTATGAACATATTTTCAGTGCAATAGACAATATTAAATTGCTGTTTTCTTAGTGTTATTCATTTAAACAAAACCTCTGCAATTTTTCTAAATAATTACTTACTTACTCCCGTAACATGTAAAATGTTAAACTTTATTAATGTTAATATAAAAATGTGTTTTAATGAACTTTTTACTGTGATGAACATTTTGTTAGTAGTAAAACTCAAATTTTGTAAACAATTTTTATTTCATTTCTTTCAACTGTAAGATTAAAGAGCAAAAAAATCAAATGCTACTCTAAAAATGAATAAAAATGTTTTAATTTAGAATCGTAATGAAAAGTAGGAAATCTTTAAATAAACCTATAAAGTTAATATTATATTTTAATAAAAATTTGATTATGGTATATTTCTAATTATAGGTTTTTATTACAAAAATTATTTTATATATAAATAATAGAAATATAATTTCAATATCATTGTAAATTTGAAATAAATATATATTTATTTATTATTTGTTTTAATCTTTCTTATACTTTTCATTAGTTATTTTTTATTTTTTTCTTACTTACGCTTTATAATTTTAAATAAATTATATAAACGTTAATTTAGGATAATAATCGCGGACAAAAAGATCTTTAATCCCAAGTTGTAAAGATATAGTTAGAGAAATGAATACTAATGGCCATAATGAATTTACAAAGAAAGGAAAAATGAAAAGTAGCTTTTAAAGAAAATTTTAAGTGCATAATTTCTTCTCAAAAAGCAATAAAGGTTGAAGCAATATTATTTATATGAATATTTTTATACGTAATTAATAAAATTGTTAGAATATAATTTGTAGAAATCTCTTAATATTTAATGTGTTTATCTAAGTAATAAAATAAACATGTCAATAATTTAATTTTTTGAAGCGCCACTAAAATATTTGTTTTTCAATATAACTGGAATTCTCACTGTTATCACTATTGAAAATGAAATATTCAGATGACCGGAAGTTTTGTTCAAGAATCATTCTTTGAAATGGAAACTGTTGGTATTCATGAGATGACATATAACACCATGATGAAATGCGATGTCTATATTTGTAAAGATTTATATAGCAATACATTGGTTCGATATTGTATCCTGGTATGGCTGATCGTATACAAAAACAAATATCACCTTTGGTTTCTTTAGCATCAATGAGAATTAAACATATAGTTAACATATTATTAATTCCAATTTATTAAAAAAACATGGCGGAAAAAGTTGTTGATAAATATGTTTTATTTAAAATTTCAGATATTATTTATTATCAATATAGTTACAATGAAAAGAAATCATTCATGTCTGGTTTAGGAATATTTTCGCTATATAACTATAATTGATAATTCGATATATTTAAAACAAATTAAATTATTTGCAATTGAAATGTGAAACGTTGCCTTTTTACGAAGATGAAGAGCTGACACTATAAGATTTATTCATGAAATTACAAATAATTTAAATTTTGTACAGTATTTTCAGTATTTTCAGATATTTTTTTTCAAACTCTACTTTTTGTAAAGGTGAAATTTCAAACATTCTACCAAGTCCTTCTACCTCTTTTGATTTCGTGTAGAAAAATGGAAAATGTAAAATTATAGTAACTTCAAAATCATAATTCAAAATTGATTTAACTTACATATTATCGTAATAATTTCTAAATAATTCTAAAATAAATTTCATGCAAAACTTACTAAATAAAAGCTGAAAAGTAATTAAAAATAAATTAAAATATAAATATTGACTAAAAGTAATATTTAAGAACTTGAATAATGATCTCATAATTATATAAAAAATGCATATGGATCAGACGCAATGAACAAACATGAAATTGTGTGTTGCATTATCAGAAAGAATTGTTGGCAATGTATCATTTCACAACTCAACTTCAGACATGGATAAATTATTTAAGTAGATTGGATATAAATGTAGAATATCGAAAAATGTGAGTTACATTTATATGCGGATGCATTATCGAGGAATAATAGTACAATATGCAATCAGTATCAAATTATTCACGAAGACGCAAAATCAGAAAAGAATGTTAGCAATTTATCATTCAAAGGAAAATAAAAACGAAGTAAAAATTATTGATCAATGAGTTTTTTATATTTTTTATTTAAGGATTTTTGTGGACTAATTAATAATACACGATAAATAACATATTTTGGCAATTATTGATCAATTTAACAAATATATTTTGCTGACAGACACCAGGAGCACATTAAGATAAAAAGCAACGGTTAAAGTTTTGAGAGAAAGCTGATTATTGAAATTTGGAGCTTCTAAGATAATTCATTTTGATAAAGGTAAAACATTTGAATCTCAGTTACTGTTGGAATTATTGAATTCACATCATATTAAAATAAGATGCTCCAACCCTTATCATCCATAACACAAATGGGTTAGTGGAGAGACAATTCAGAATCATAAGAGATGCAATAGCAATTACGTTACAAATATGATATAAGGATTGGTCAGAAATATTACCAGATATTAAATGTTAAATGTAACAGTACATCAGACACGAGATTATCACCTACATAAATAGATTTTGGTCATACAATTTGGTGGCAATGAACTGAAACAAAAAATATGGATTCAGGAAGAATTTATAAATAAACAAAATAAGAATGAAAATAAAATGCCAATAACTTCTAGAAATTTTACAATTGAAGATTGTATATTAGTAAAGCCAGAAAATATAAAATTGATGGGTGAATATTATCAAGGATCATATATGAAATTATAGAACAGATTCATGAAAAAAGTTATAAAATGAGGGATATATACGGATAGGAAATTATTCAAAACGCAGAATGACTCATCGTTTTTGAAAAAATGAAAGGGGTGTAAGGAAAAATAATAATAAAACATTACTTAATTAAGTAAACTAACGTATTACATAGTAATATATCAAAATCAGAGTTTATTTATGATATTTGATGGTTGTTTTTGAATGTAGGTATGTATGTACGAATGTGTGCAGGTAATCTGTATCAATAATTAATAAACCAATATACTCCCTTTTTACATAGTATGTAATGCATAGAGTGTGTTGAAGATTTATTTGGGATAATAAAATTTGTTATAACTATTTTTCTTAATACCACACTTTAAAGTAAAACAAAAAAATACCAGCAATAAAGCAGGAGAAAGAAAGCACATTGTAGACTACAAGAACCAAAGTAAAATGATAAAGAAATTTCAAATATATATAAATCATTACAAAATGTAATAGATGAATTAACCTTTATGTAGCATAATTGCAAATTTAAAAATAAAATTTGCTGTTTTAATATTCGGTAAATTATTTACTTTAAAAAATAAAAAATATATATTCAGAGATATTTATTTGTTAATAAAATATCGTCGAAAGTAAAGTCATTGATAATGAAACTGACTTAGCAAAAGAAGATAAATACTATGAAAATGAAGTTTAAATGGATAAATAATTTGAAAGACAATTTTCATCGTTAAGAGAAAAGTGTTATTTTCTATCATAAGATAATAATTTTACAGGTGAAGATTTGTCTATATGATATGAATGCTTACTTTGTTTTTTTTAAAGTACCAGAATTTATTGTCAAGAGAAAGCAATGTAACAATAGAAAATAGTTAAGTTTCAAAAATATTTATTTCTATCAAAAGAAATTGCAATACATTTTTACATAGAATTTATTTTTTAATAAAATTTCAAAATTCATATTATATATTAAATTATTGTCATACGATTTTTTATTTGCCTAAATTTATTTATTTGATTTTCTTTTTATTTTTACATTATAACTTTAACGAATAGAAATTATAATTAATTTTATAGTATTATTATTACAAACCTTTGAATACATAAGTCATTTTTTTCATTGAATAGATCTGCAGAATTTTAAAAAAATTAGTACATAATGTAAGATGCAATTTTATCCACTTAAATGTCAAACAAAACGGAAGCGGTTGTTAAGAAAGAGGCTGATGAATTAATTATTGTTTTAGAATTTTGACATCAACAGACTTATAAAAGCAGAATAAACACAAAATAAAAATCAAACAAACAAATTAATATACAAAGACAATTTAGTTGACAATTTTGTTTCATTTGACAAAAAATAAAGTTTCATTAAAACAATATGACGCAATGTTAGAAATTACTCCAAGCTTGTGGATATAAATTTATTTAAACTCAAAATTTGTCGTTGTTACATTTAATAAAATAACACGACGAATTTCTCTATAATATTTACGTCATCAATAATTATTTCCGTGCATGTTTTAATTTAATTAAATTTAATTTAAACTCTACTTGCATTAACATTTCATGAAACTCATGTGTATTTTCTGTTGATTAATATGTTTCTTAATTTAAAGTATTAAAAATGGAAAAATCTTTAATTATTTATTGTGGTAAATAAATGTCAATTATACATACGGAAACTTGTTTTCTTTCTACTTCCTATATTGACATACATTATGATAATAAATACAATATTTACTATGGTTTTGTTACTTCCTTCGGGTAAGTGTAATTTTACATGACAAACTTTTCAAAAACAACATTCGTAATTTTAATAAATAAAATCAACAGTTTATAAGTAGATTGAAATTCTTATTTCAGTTTAAAATAAATAAATTATTGAAATTTTATAGAATGATAAACCCTCACTTTATATCTCAGAATGCATTTGAAACATTTACAAATTATGTGGGTAATTGAACAACTTTTTCTGGACCTCTAATTATTTGAATTATTATTATTATTATTTCATTGCAGTAGTAAATTACGACCAACTTCTGGTGAAGATATCGCAAATTTTGTCAAAACATTATAATTTCTTATTTTCCAGAGATTTTATTTTCATTATAATATCATTCGATGTGGACCATATACACTATTTATTTATATTAATTTATTTTTTTTAAATAAATTTTCAATTACAATATTATTAATTTTTGCCATTTTATCATTTCCACTTGGATTGTTTTATTCTTCATTATTTTATTAATTAGTTTGCTTTAAAATTTCATGTATTATCATTAATTTATTTTTTAAATAAGAAGCATTAAATTTCAAAAGAAAATATGCAGAACGTAGATGAGCAAAATTATAGATGATTTTTAACAAATTTATTTTGTATTTATTAAAACAAATTAATCAACTGCATTAGTAAGAGTATATTTCACTTTATTTACTTTTATATTTTTTTTATTTTTATAAATGTAAATTGAATTACACTATTTTTCAATTAATGAATTATCAATTAAAACGGAAAGCAAAATTTTATTATTATTTTTAGAAATTCTTCAACTTAATGGAAATTACTATTTCTTTTGAAAACATAAACACTCAAAGTACTTTGAAGTAACAAATTGTAGGTTTGAAAGTTAAAATTGTATCTACGGTACATAAAAATTCAATTCTAAAATCTTAAATACTATGAAAATGTGATATAGAAAATTTTGTTGATCATTGTAGTGGAAAAATCAGGATGTGGTATAAAAACTAAAACGAAAACAAATTGTAAATATTCATTAGAAATTAATCACTATTTGAATAAAATATTCATGTTAATTAATTTTATCTATATTTACAATTTATATTTATGTTGAATTTGAGAAATATATCTTTTCTACAAATGATAATTAATACATTAAAATTAGAAATTAAATCCAAAAAAATTATTTGAATGATTTTGAAAGAACTTAAATTATAACGGATGAGTTATCAATTTAGTTCAATTGTTATAATTTTCCATTAATTTATTTTAGATTTATTGAATAAATAATTTTTTTGCTATTTTTGATTATAAAAATAATCTTATCAGTGGACAATGTTTAAATTATGTTGAAAATAAATTCATATTTAAAGATTATTAGAATTTTATGTTTTAAAATCTTTGAAATAGTTTTTTTTTAATTAATCTCTTTTCATTTTATTTAAATCAGTAAATTATTACCAAATGAAATTTATGTAAAATATTATTTAATAAATCAACAATAAAAATTTGCCGAATATTTCTGATAATATTTAAGAATTTTATTGATTTGTTGTTTTAAAAATTAATAAAAAATAAGCAAATATTTTAATAAAAAACAACATCAATAGCTTTTTCGTTATTTTTCTAATTGCCAGTTACCAATTATTTTTTATAATTATTATCATGTCAATATGGTTTCCGTTCTGGAATTTTTAAATATATGATGTCAGCAACGAGTCGATTTGTTTTGTTTGTTCTTTATAATTATCATAATTATAACCAATTCACTCTTATTATATATATTTTCTTTGAATTCAAAATCGTTTTCCAGATTTCTTCTTAAGTTACTTTATAAAGGATAAATTATTTGAAAAATCTTTTCATTATTCTTTAAGTTTTGTAAAATGTTTTTTAAATTCATTTGTAACAAATAAAAATATATTATCTCATTTTAGATTTTTGTCTATTCTATTGTAAAATCTATTGTCTAAATGTTTAAAGTGTTTGAGGAAATTTCAGCACTTCAATAATATAATTATATTTTTATTCAAAATGAATATAATTGGAATGATAATTACTGTAATTCAGGAAATAAAATTTGTCTAACGAATAGAATTTGTAATCTTTTGAAATAATTTAAATTTTTCATTATTTTATATTTCTTCATATTTTCCGAGATTTATATATCAAATATAAAATTAGAAAATTTAGAAGAAAAATTATATCGCTCAGATCAAATTGTCACGAGCTTTATTAATTAAGAAATTGCAAAAAATACCGTTGAAAATAAGAAGATATGAATTTATATAAAATGTCCATTACAATTTTGATGTTCTTTTATAATTATTATATCATTAACATTTGAAAGCTTCAAGTTGAATGGCAAAGATGTCTAAATTTTTATTCATTAAAAAGCATGTAAATAATTATTTAATATACATTTAACGTTACCTGATTGTATTATTCCGAAAATTAAATTTATATAAGCTGTATTATTTTATAACAATTTTAAACTTATTTTTTATGTTTCAAAAATCTATTCAATTATTTCAAAGCAATGATAACTAAATAAATTGTATAAACATTTAAATTTCCAATTAACTCGAAATATATTTTAAACGATTTAAATTAAAATATTCACTCCATTAAAATGCATTTATAGAAAACATTAATGGAAAATTTATTATCAGTTTGCATAAATTAATATAGAAACAAGTAATTTATTATATTTTCGTTTTGCGAGAGTAGTTTCATTGTAATATCAAGGAAGTTAATTTTAATGAAATTTTAAAAGGAGTCAAAATAAATGAATTTTTAATTAGTTTTTTTAGTTTTTAAAAAAAATTATTTAATATATATTTTATATTGAAATTTATTTTACTAATATTAAATTATAATCAAAATAACAATATATTTAAAGGTATTTAATTAGTAAAATTTTAGGACATTGATTCCTTGCAAACGAATTATGAGAATTAACTTTGATTGATTTGAGGATTATAGTTAGGAAATTTCAAATATTTCAACAAATTAATTATATAATAAATATTTTTTAATTAGTTATTTAGTTATTTTAATAGTTTTATTATTAACATTTGAAATGTATCTTTAACTTCCGAATTATTTATCAATAATCATAACTCTAAAACGGAAATCAGTTTGTTTGTCTGAAATCTTTGTACTATGAGTTCTGGTGTTATGAAATTTACATAGTTTTGTCAATATGCAATATTAAGTCAAACACAAATATTTTCATCTCGCAGCCTCATTTTCATTTTGATCTATATTGATCTAAAGTATTCACAAAAATGTCATATTGTTTGTTTTAACTAACTGAAACCCATGCATATGCATTTTAATGCACCCACTGTCAATGAACTCTCAGTGATAAAGAAACATAAACAAAAATGTTGTTTAAATCCAAGTATTAAAATAATCACACTATGAATAAATAATTTATGATGATTTATTTCGAATTTTTCTTATTTGCAAGCCTTTATTTTTTAAAAAAGAAATTAATATGAACAAAGTTCTTATTAAAGCTATTAAATAAATAATTACTTAAAAACATCAATTTAAAGTTTTCATTAGCTTTTTTACAAAAACTCAATTATGTAAACATAAATTTTCCAAAAAACTGAATTTAATTATCTTAAGTTTAATTATTTGTTTATAAAACATTAAATAATTTTAAATTCAAAGAACATAAGATTTTTCATAATTTTTCGCAAATTTTCTACAATAAATTATATTATAACTTTTACATTGACTACCGATGAGTTGTGGATGAACTAAATGCTCATTTACAGAATATTTAACATATATATATATACAGTCACCCAATAACGTCGTGAATACCTATTGTTTTCTGTATGTAAAACTCTAAATGTTTGTTGTTAGTGTACTCAAGGAGAAAATGTTAATATGATACCAATATTATATTGAGATTAAAGTTTGCAATGAAGTATGTATATATATGGTAAATAATTCAAGACCCCAACGTATGTGGCAAAAAAGGATGATACATAAAGGTTACAGTCCCTACACTCAAACATCCACTTTTTATTATGTTATGGGGAAGCTTCACTGCTTCTGGACCTTGAATAGTTCGTTTCTTGTGCAATGAAGAAGGATGCAACTCCCAGTGGTATTTAAAGGTTCTGAACAATGAAGTACGCAGTTCCATTAGAGAGGCGTTTGGTAATAATAAAAATTGGGTTATACAAAATGATGGTGAACTATTCCACCACAGCAAAATAGTAAAAGAATGGATCCGTAAACAACGATGGACTGTGCTGGATTGTCACCCACAGTCATTGAAAATGCGTGGTCTTTGCTGAAATACCAAATTGGAAAATACAAATTTGATACCCTAATTGGTATGAAAGCACCAATACTCAATGCTTAGTATCATCAGTTACCTAACATTTTCTTTGAAATTCTGGCGCTGTCAATGTCGAAACGGCTACAGAGTGTATCAAGTAAGGCGGTGGTCCAACGTCATATTGAATTGATTATTAGAACCCCCTGGACATTTTGTTAATTATGATGTTTCAAATTATAAATGCCTTTCACTTTATTCAGGTTGTTATGAAGTTTGTGAAGAAATTATGAATAAATTTAACTTTTCAAGACTTTTTTTGGGAGACTCTATATATATTTATTAAAATACTTGACTATGAATCGGTAAAGATATCGATGTTTTTTTGATATTCACGAATTTTCGGCACTGCCTTTTCAAGTGATTTTGATCTAAAATCATTTGAAAAAGGCAGTGCCGAACATTTGTGAATATCAAAAAAACATCAATATCTTTACCGATTCATAGTCAAGTTTTTTTAATAAATACAGTGTCAATAGAAAAGAAATCAGTGGTGAAAATTGAAAAGAATTCTTTGACATAATAAAATAAATACTGATCTACCAAGTAAAAAAAAGAAGGAGTAAATAAATAAAGTTATAAAATAAAATAATTGATTTACAGAAAGAACTTAAAATGTTTTTATTAATTACATTTTTTTGACAAATAAAATTTTATTAAAAAACCATTATTAAATTAATATAAAAAAGTAAAAACAAAACAAACAACTCAATTAAATGTTTAATAATTAGAAAGTGAACAGAAATAGAAAAAATTAAAAACTATTATTTTGATGTGATATTTGTTTAATCATAACCTCTAACAATTTTTCAAATTCACTAGTGTAATTTGACAATGACAGTCTTAATGAATTTACTGTGTGCAAGTGTGTAAGACAGGAATGATGTTTCGTTTTTTTTGTCTGCTTTATATAAGAAAAGGCAAATTCATATAAGTGGATCCAAAACATGAATATATATATATATATATTCAATGCAATTTTTTTAAGTTTGAATACTTTTCTCGACAAATGTACCGCAAAAATTTACTTCTGACGCTCTGGCTTTAAGAAATACATCGGCATGCAATGTCAAAACCTTTTCCTCAAAAGATTTTAAATTTAAATCAGGTCTAAATGGAAACGAAGGATACAGAACTATGTCTTTCACTTTTCTAAAATCACCGAATCTGATCCATTTCTACTCTGTACTTTTAAATATTGCAATTGAAATAAGGATATATTGTCAAATGATCCTTCAGATTAGCAAATTAGTCAAAATTGTGCTCTTTATGATCAATAATGAACATTTCAGATTCATTTTTTAATGGATTAACAATACTGATCATGTCACATAACGTCTTATTTTCCTAAATTTAAAGTACTTTATATACATGTAAAATCTGCTAGGAAAGCTAAATCAGATAACTAATTTTCATCATGCAACTGCTGGTATTCATAATCTTTTTGTTGAAGAAAATTTAAAATTTCACTCAGCAGATCGCGAAATCTCTTCAAAGGTTTACTGCGGCTTTGCCATCTCACATTAGTGTGCAACAATAAATCAGGCTCTTGAATAAGACGTCTTTGTAGAGATTTCCTTCGGATCGAATTGACTATATTAAATGTTATGTCCATAATACTTTTTGTATTCAATCTGTTAAATTTTCAATTATTTTCAAATTATAAATATCGAATTTAGGTTTTTTTTAATGTTAATTTTTTACTGTAGAAATGGCATAACTTTCAAATACTTTTAGATGGACCAAAAATAGCTCAACGATTGACTTGTGGCCATTCCTGATATATATTGATGCTTTGGCTTTCTCGGGAAAGCATTTTGATTGGTTTATTTTTGGTCTGGAAAAACTTTAAGAAAATTTATATTTTTTAATAAAATTTTTATTTTTGTTAATGTTCTCTTAAGTTTTTATCTTTTTGAACTCGATAATATTTTTTATCAATCGGATTTGATACCTTAATCTGTATGTTATTATTATTTGTTTTCAATTGACAACAACTGTTTTCCTCTTTGCTGACGAAACTTGGGTGCAATTTTGTTTCAATACAAATATGAAAGAATTAAAAGGTTTGTATGATGCTGCATGTAACTTCTTTGGTATAAATATATTATATCTTCGAAGAGTGCCACAAAAGATGATTTAACTTGTGTATTCATTGGAAATTTTGTACCATTGTAATGCTTCATTTATGTAATTCTTTTCTACATATACAGAACCATCAAGGATAAAATCATTTGTAGAATTACTTTCATCTTTTAAATTGATAAAATTATGACAAATAAACTAAGTCTTTATAAATATTTTTATCTCAAACATACAAAAGGCAAATGAAAACTCCCAGCAAACTCAAAACAATTTAACAAACGTGAAGTACAGAGTTGAATGTTTTTATTCATCTTTATTTCTTAAAAATTAAAACGTTCAATTATAATTATATGTAATTACTTCAGTAAGAAGGACAACTGCAATAAAACTCAATTACCAAATATGAATTATCAAACTAAAAAGTATGCCTTTACAATTGTTTACTATAATATTTTAATATTATTAGCAATTTTCTATTTTTTGTAGAGGGTGGGCCAAATTTTATAATATCAAAAATAGTACATTTTGTCCAAAAAATTTTAAAGGTCTTGATAAAGAAAAGTTTCAAGGATATTAAAATATTAAATACATGAATTTAAATTCTTAATATTAATAGATTTTAAAAAATATTAAAAAATATGATTTTCACATTAGAAAAATTAAATAAAAATAGGTTACTAGTATTTTAAAATAATTGAAATACTTTTTAATCATTTTAATGATATATATAAATTTCAGTTTTTAAAATATTTTTATAATTGTTCAAAGTTTATTAATGAATAAATCTTTTAAAAATTACTTTCACATATATGTTTTTTTCATATACTTTCTCATAAAAATAAAATTAATAGTTATTATCAATGGATTAATTTAAAATAGATTTTAATGAAATTATATTGAAATACCGTAAATCAAAAGTAATTAATTTAATTTGAAATTAAAAAATATATATGAAAATCAAATAAAGATATATTAATAATAAATCTAAATAATTACTTGATAAAAATCCAACAAAATTCCGTTCTTTAATTGACATCATTATTGCTCCTAACCATCCTTATCCTTGAAAGGTTATTTTGATAAATTCTAAACTTCCTTCTAATAAACATATTATTGTAAACATTGTATATGTATTGTTAGTGGATCCAGTTCCAATAGGTGAATATTAATCTGCATTTTGATTGGTTGAATTGTTTTGGAAATTTCTGCAATCAAAACCTTTGATTTACTTGAAAATTAATTTATTCGTTTTATACAAAATCTTTTATACGAGATTTATTAAAAGTTGATTTTTTATTTAATAAAAATTAAAAGTATTTTAATTTCAAAAATTATAGTTTTTTCCATTCAAAATAATTTGTTTTAGCCCCCTTTACAGTTTGTATACTTCAATTATTTTTTTTATTAGTAACCGCAATAAGTTATGATTTTCCATCAAGTTATTATCTTTATTTTCAACTCCATTCAATTTACAACATTCTAACCGCAGTGTTTACCACTAACTAAACCAATTTCACTTCACTTTCCAATCGCAACCATTTCTAAATAATTGAAATTTTGTTTGGAAAATTCAACACGTCTTTTTACCATCTTTCTCATAATTTTCCACCAAATTAAGATCAATGTTAAGTAAAGTCCAAAAATTCCAAAATCTATTTTTAAAACGTTATATTTTCATTATATTTTATTATATTTTATATTTTATATTTTAGATTTTATATTTTATATTTTATATTATATTTTATATTATTCAAAAACTGTCCAGATTTTATGAAACAAAATTCATATTTTGTTAAAATCATAATTATAAAATATTTATAAAATTATAAAAACTTTTTTTCCAATTTCACCACTGATTTTTTTTCCATTTTATTTATTAAAAAGAGAGCTTGAAGACTATAAATCAGTAAATAAAATAAAATCAGTATAAAATTATCATTACTAACCACATTTAAATATCTAGTCGAAACTTCGAGCTTCTTTTTCTTAAATTGAATGGCTTATAGGTGTTCCGTTTCCAATCCTGACAAGATATTATAAGTACTTAAATTTATTTGATAAGAGCAGAATAATGGGTTTGATCCTTGGTGTGATCGAGTTAAGTACATGGTACCGTAGTTAATTGTCATCGCCGACTTCGCTCTATCATCTCCCACAATTCCTTTTCTATTTTGTTTTTCTTCCATTTATAAACAAGATTTGTAGTTAACTTGTCCAAACACTTTTGAAAAAAGACATCCAGTCTTTAACTCGGATTCTTTCCCAGTGGATTTAAATCGAACTGTTTCTAATAATCGAAAAAATAAATCTGAATCCTTCAACTTTCCTTCTCAAATTGGCCTTGAACTTATCCATCTTCACTAACATTGATAGATAAATCCTTTCATCCCCACCAAACCGCCTATCCAACTTCTCCTTAGCCATTTGATAGGCCTCTCCCGAATATCCTAGATTTTCAATTAGCTTTAATGGCTCTCCGTGAAGGTACTTGTGCAGATGAAACATCTTTTCAACCTCGTCACCTCCCGCTTCATCAACACACGCAGTAAAAGCTTCTTTCCTTGATTCGTACTCTTTCATCTTGCCTTCAAAAACAGGTATTGTAATCTTTTTTAGGCTTTCCAGCTTTTTTTTAGGCATTGAATTATTTTTCGTGATTGTGTCATCATTCTCATTTTTCTTCTCTTCCTTAAAAGATTGATTTGCATTTCTTTCCATTAGTTCCCTAATCATTTGATGCTTTTCCTCGATCTCTTACAAGTATTTATCTAATATTGCAGTGATGTCCAATTTTTGCAATTTTTTACTAATAGTTCTCAGATGCCCCAAATCTTCATCTAGACTCTCCTTTTGATTTTCATATTCGTCCAATCATTCACTGACTTCCTTCCCATATATATCGTTGGGAATCTTGTTTCTCAATCTCGTTAATTTTTCTTTTTTCATTCTCTTTTCCCACAGTCCTTTCTAAAATCTCGTCTTCGTTTCCACCGTACAGCCTGAGTGACAAGTGAAGTGTCGATCTTATTTGGATGTTATATTCATTCAATATTCTTTTATTTTCTAATTGCTTTCCCGCGTACCTTTGATAATTTACCGGAATTCCTTCTTTGTCTTGAATTTTTTCTTTTACATTTTCGATCGTATCACTAAATTCAACGTCTAGAGCAATTGTCTTACCAGTAAGAGTTTTGATAAATATTTGCTTGCAACTTCTCAATCGCAAAACTAAATGGAGTTCGAATTTGTGGTGTATCTCAAAATCAGATAATATCCCTCCGTCTTCCCACATTCGAAAAAAACATACCTCAAAATCCACTACTCCGCTCCTCCTCAACCTTGAATTATCTCGCAAAAACGATGAGGTTAATATTTTATTTCTATTTAAACTATTTCCCTGGAGTCATTATAATTATTTTTTTAAAGTTATTTATTAACTAATGAATTCCAAATGCATAAATAGATAATTTTTCACACAGAAATACTATAAAAGGGGTATATCATGCAAAAAATAACCAAGCTAAAATGAACTTATTAATATTTAAAATTATATATATATATATATATATAACAATTTTATAGGAAGTCCAATTAAAACAAAATTTCATTTCATTGTCAAAATTTGTGAAAATGGCAATTTATTTGTATTTATTTATCGTAGTATTAAAATAATCATTGTTTCTCTTCCCAATTAAGGAAACAGTCGAGGATTATTAAGACTTTAATGTCAGTTAAATACAATGATAATAATTTTGAAATATTTTAAGAATTAATTTTAACCAATTATTTAAAATAAAACTTCTAAATTTGAGATAAATATTGTTATTATTATTTCTTTTTAATAATTAATCCTAGAAATATTTATTTATAATACATCAAATTTGGAATTTAATAAATTATTTGGTGATAATACTGATTTCGTTATATGACAAGATACGCGAACTGTCAGTCAGGACGCCAACCATAACATAATTCATTTTATAATGTTTAAATTTTAAAGTTTAAAAAAATTACATTTATTATAAAATCCTTGTTTTATAAATATAATAAAATGTTTTTGTTTATTAAATAAACGAAGTTGCAGTTTTATTACACATATTTAACTAAGTTCAACTCCTTTAAAGATAATAAATAACAAGATTTTAAAGGAATTATAAATTTTAAATAGATTAATAATAATATCATCAAAATAATCATGTTAACAAAATATTAAAAAGCCGTAAATATGAGGGTTTGATACTATTTATAAATAAGATTGTCCAGATCGTACAAGTAGTCATACAAATAGTACATTGTCAGCCCGTATCAAATGAAATATTTTGTCCACCCTCCTCGCGAAGGGATTATAAGTCCCCCTGCTAAAAAGATTTCTATTTTGATTTCACAGAAACCTCAGTAAATTTCAATGATTTATAGCTCATTCGATTCGTAACAACCTTTTCTACAAATAACTAGGGAAAAAACTAACTAAGAGTTTTAATTTCTTATTAATTTGACTTACAACAGTTATACAAATTTATTTATTTGTTAATAAAGTTCTTATTTAAACAAATTGATGTGTTTTGGGATAATTTGGGATAATTTGTTCATCAAAGCTTACATCTGAAGATTATCATAGTAAATATTCACATGAGTATTTAAGATAGACATGGTCTATATAGAAATAACACTTGATAAAATACAACATGCATATATAAATATAAAACTTAATTAATTGTCAAATAATCACTATTTTCAATTTAAAAACTAGTAAGATTATTTTATTTTATAATTTATATTGTTGGGTTTTCGAGTTGGTGACAATATTTGTAAATTCAAACTCTTACTCTGACTCCAAAGCGTGTTTATTAATTCACAATTCAACACTCTCGAACACAATAAGCTTTATTAATATCCACATGGAATTTTACAAATTTCAGTTACAAACCATAAACCAATTTATCACACAGAGCTTATTTCAACACTACGTGAAGAATAGCCCTTACTGTAATCACAACAATAATCACTAGCCGTAAACTACTCAATTACAGGATACGTTGATCGATTGTTCTATTTGCTTTGACCACCCAATTTATTTACTCCACTTTTACTTTATATTCAATTTTATAAAGGATTCTCGTCTCTTCTCTTTTCACTCTGTTTTGATTTCTCCTTTTTAACTCTTTTCGTCTCTAATTTTACTCTACTTTTTGTCTCTAATTTTGTTTCGTTTTGTTCTCAATTTCGTTCTTCCTTTTGTTTTAATTTTATTTTCTAATTTTGTTCTGATTCTTTGTCCACTAGTTTTCCTTTATATATTTTGCTTCCCTTATGGCACTCCAGATAATCAAGTGTTTTTCCATTTTCTTTTCCCTGCTTCCCAGACTGTTCCATTTTTATCTCTAACGGCTGTCAAGTTGTTTTTCCCTTTTTCCTTTTTTGTTTGACCGCCTTCTCCCATCACTTACTTTATCATTGGCAAGCTGTCGAGATAAGCATATTGTTGTTTTCCTTTTTCCCGATTTCAAAATTCCTTTTCCTTTTTGTACTAATTAATTAGTATTTACCTTGGTTTTTATTTTCATGTTTAATTCCTTTTATTTCCTTTATCTTTCTCATTTTTAATTTCTTTTTACTTTCGTTTTCTTTTCTGAGTTCGCATAGATCGTCCCGTTTGTCATGACGATCTTCCACCCAGGTAATTTATTTATTTATTTTCATGTTATTTTCATTTAGGTATCCTCAACAATATTATTATAAGTATTTTCAAAATTGTTCAATTAAAAGCCGACAATGTCCAGAATTCGAAAACGTACATTTTACTTACTATAGTAATAAAATATTTACTTTTTTAATTTTTAGAAAAGAATTAAGTAACATAATATCAAACAGAGCAAAACAAAAAAGGTTAGCTTATTTATCATTATCAAAACAAATTATTATTAATATAACATTTAAAATTACAATTTTTTTAATAATAACATGGAAGCAAAATCAAATTTTAATTTATCAAAAGAATAATTAGCAAATAAATAATATCCCAAATTATCAAAAAAATTATTTTTAAGTGTTAGTTTAAATATGTTTGAATTTATAAGCATCGACAACTTTAAGATACCATTGTAAATCATTATTTTGAAAAATAATATTATAAAATTATAAAAAAAGCTTATTTAAATAAATTTTATTTCAATAAAAACCTGATCCGAGGAGTCAGGTGGGGTTTTTTTTAAGGGGACGAGTCTCGGCTGGTAGCCAAAGCTGAGAAATTTTCATTAAGTAGTTTTCGTTCTTCTCAGTTCTGTCCTGTTTTTTCGGATCAGGATTTTTGATTTGAAATAAACTTGTAGAATTGTAGAATTATTTGATTTTGGGATGATGTTTTGAATATTGTATTTAGTTTGATTGTTTGGTTTTTGATCAACTTAGATTACTTTTTTTCTTGCACGTGTTAATAAATTTCAAACATTTATTTCATTTTCTTTCATTGGTAGAATTTAAAGTACTCGAAATGAGGCAAAGGTTTAATCATTTTTTATTAATCAAACAAATTTTATTTTCGTCGTCTCTCTAATTTCATATATGACGGATGTGTTTACTTGCAAGGATTTTACTAAAATTTGTTAATTTGATTGATTTATTTGTAAAGGCAATTTTACATTATATATGACTGGAAAAGTGTACTTTGGATCATTGTCGGATCGGCATTAGAATCTCAGACTTTGATACGATCACCTGAAAATAATCAAATTCTTTAAGGGTCACCATAAGTAATATTTGATACAGCCTTAATTTAAATAATAATCACTTTTACATATTTATTTACAGATGTATACACAATTCCATACACTGAGTTGTACAGTGTATCGACAATTTAAAATCAATGCATTTTGTTTTTCTGTTCTAGAATATTGATAAAAATGTTTACTCATACAAAACTACCTAAATTTACTATTTATGCATAAATTTTTAATCAGAAAAATAAGAAATAAATAATAATAACCTGCAGTAATTTTATTTATAAAGTTAAATGCTTCCATTTAAAATATATTTTGTACACTCTAATACAAAATTTACCTGTTTTCTACCAGTTAAATACAAAATTTATAATATATGAAATATCAAATTAATTTATAACATTAATTTGGAAAATATTCTTTATTTAAAATTATTTAGTAAAATAATAAAATGATAATTTAAGCCTTTTGCTGCAAATTATGTATTTAATGAAAAATTTTCGACTGTAATATAGTCCTTGTCAATCCTTGGAGATTGACAAGGACTATCTTATAGTCGAAATTTTTTCATTAAATACATTATTTGCAGCAAAAGGCTTAAATTATTACTTTATTGTTTTAAATAATAAATGCTGCTACCAAGAAATCATCACTTTATATTTAGTAAAATGTTTGCAATATCCAAATTAGTATGATGCTAAAAACCGAAACAATAATCACTGTCATCAAACCATGGAGAAATATTACAAAATTATGCACTTTGAGGAAATTAATTAGTTCTGTCCAAAATATCAAACAAAACAATCCATCGCATACACACAATTTTATCAACGTTAAAACGAAATGATACCAGTTTTAAAGGAAACAACAGATAACTTCTTTTGGAAATATCATGTTTACTCAAATTCTATCGCATTATTAGCTCTCTGGTTCTAATCTTTCTCTCATTCTCAGATCTTGCGCAATTTTTTCTTTGATTTCACAAAGCCTATCTGGTTTTTTGTCATGATAAAGTGAGGTTCTGCCACTCTGTAATTAATTGTACCAAAGGTAAATTGTTGCTTTTCATGGACACTCACTACAATAAACACCACTGAGTTTTGTATTGACTTATTTTCTACTCTTGCGATATTGCACGCTTTCTATTTTCTATCTACATAAAAATCTACATTAAAACTTAGTAGCAGAATCTTTATTCTCCATTTTGAATCATACGCGATTGATTTGTGAACCATCTTCATAAATTCAATATTTTCATTGAGCCTTTTCAAAAATGCAAAAACCAGAATCTATCATTCATCTTGACATTTGCTTGATATTGTACTTTCATTGAATTAGTGTTACAGGATCTTTGTTAAAAAAGATAAATAAAGTTTTAAACAAAATGAATAAATTTTACTTTAAACCAATTTGTAATTGGATTATTCAAAATTTTTATTGTTTATTGATGATATCGGCTTTTTGATTATCAGTTTTATTGTGGAAAAGCTTTCAATAGTTAATATTGTCTCTTTAAACATTTTTTTTGTTTTGTCTGTAGGAACATAAGCCTAATAGGTACATTTATATCGTTATGATTTGAGTATATTTTATTTTCTTTGTGTAGTTAAAAAAAGGTAGTAAAAATATTATTAAAACAAAATTTAAATATTTGTTATTTTTAATGACGCATTTGCAATTTAATTTTAAATAATTAAGATTTAATAAAATTAAATAAAATTGTATGTACATGTTTTAGTTACTGCATGGTCAACCACAAAGTAACATTATTATTAACTTCTTATTTTGATCATAATTCTTAAATTAAGAAAACAATATTAATAAAAATATAATTATCATTAGTATATATATATTAGTAATTATTAATTTTGTATTGTATTATTAAATCTGACAATATTGTACAGATATGTATAAATATAAACTGCAAACATTAATTACATAATCATTATTTTCTATCAAAAACAAAATCTTTCAAATCAAAAATAGTTAGCAGATATTTTTTTTTTAATAATTTGTATTTGATTTTTTATTAGAATATCGACAATGTCAGAAACCCAAGAAAATATATTATCTCAAGAAATGGTAAATGGTAATATTTTATTACTTTATGTTTTTAATTCATTATAATTTTTAAATAATAGAATAATAGAATATATATAATGTAAAAAGGTGGGTGAGGATTTCAGAAGGGTATCGTCGAAGGGGCAATGCTTATTTTTCCTTTGGTGTTGCGGGTTTGCAACATTATACTCATACAATATTTTTTTCAAACTTCGGGAATCCTTGAAATAGTGTTTAATTTTAAAAAAAATAATAGTATTTGTGGCACAATTATTGGCAGATTTTAAAAAATAACTTTTTAATACAATTAAAAAGTCTATTTCTTTATCAACCAAATCAAAGATTTCAGAAAAAGAAAGTTTGATTTATATAAAATAATGCATTGCTTAGTATTTTCACCAGATTCTTATTATTTATTTGCTTGGGTAAGAAACGAACATTACCTTCAACTGCAATGTCTTTATCAGTGCACTTTCATATTATATTATTGAAAATACCTCTTCTATCTTTGACCCGTTTTCAGGTTCAAAATTTAATGATTTATTAATTTTGTACAGATTTGCTCTTTTCTATAACTTTCTCCCTAATAAATGCCATTACATATTTAAATATATTTATTTCATTTGGTTTGCATTCAATTTTAATATAAAATAATTTTACTTTAACAACCCCCACTATCGCACTCACTGTTAATATTATTTTGAAATATATTTTTAAATGGCGCTTATAGAACTACGAGATTTAGTTAATATTATTTTTATTATAGTGGACCCGTATTTATGAATGTGATTTTTACTTAAAGTTTATTTCTTTGTAATTATTAGTTAAAACAAATGTTGGTTTTTAGAAATCTAATAAAAAAGCAATGTAATACGTTTTTCCCAAACCATTTTGTTTTAATGAAGTCATATTTCAAATAAAAATTCATTTAGAGATATATTGAATTTCATTTTCATGTTGAATGTGATGTATCTTTAAGTGACTGAGCATCTCTTATCAATTCTGATTGCAGACTGTAAATAATTGGGAAATAATTGATGATTAATAATTAACATATAATGAGCAGTTTTTTAATTGATGAAATATTTTCCTACAGCAAGACGGAAAATATGAAGATTAATTCAATTTCGCCTATTTTACATCATTAATTATATCTTAATTATTAATTATCATTTAATTCCAATGTAGATTGCATGTAATAAAATATGATTAAACATTTTATACCTAATGAATTTGTAGAAATCGGCAGACAGCAAATCAAGACAATATAATAAAGTAGTTGGTTGTGTAAATGAATTATGTGGAATTTTTCTACTGAATGCAAAAGTTAATAAAAAATAAATTAATAATATTACTATAATGTCGTTAATTAAATTATTTATAAATGATTAATAACGATTATAAATTGATTATAAATACAATAAATAATAATAAGTAAACAATAAAAGTATTATATATATATATTGTTAAAATTAAATAATGATGAATTTGTTAAGATTTTAAAATATCGGATGCTAAAAAATAAAACCAATGGAAGAAAATAAAAAAAAACCATGTTTGAACCGGTCTCAAAATATTTATGTAAAAAAAACAAAAAATCAAAAAAAAAGAAAATATATTACTTTTGTAAAAATTGAATAATACGTATTTAATTTAATATGAAAAGTTTATTAAAATATTTCGTATATTTAGCAAAATTATATTATAAATAATTATTAAAAAATTGTTAAATAAAATGCAAATAAAATATAAAAATTATATGTGATCACTTCTGTTGAGTTCTGGACATCCCAAATATTTATTAGTTCATTGATAACCAAATGAATGAAATAATAATTATTGAAATATTAAATTACAAAAATTACACTTCTATTAAATTAACTAATTACAATAATTGTTAAATTAAATCAGGTTTTAAATGAAATTGTTTTTATGCTACTTAGATATTTTAAATTATTTATTATTAAAATTATCGAATATGTTATTAATAATCATGGGAAGGGATGGGGGGCCTGGTAGACCAACAACTAAGTCAACCTTTAGCAATCATTATAATTCATGAGAATCATTAAGATAAGATTAGAATATGTTTCTATTGCAAAGGATTTTTAATGATTTTATAGCTTGAAGGCTTCGATTGAAGTGTGAATTATTTCAATTATTTCATTGTCACTTAAATACTCAGAACAGCTGAAGTTTCATGTAAATTAAAGTTTAAAAAACATTATAATTTTAAACAAAATAACATTTAATAATTTGTTAAGTAGTCACTATCATATCAAATTTGTTTACTTCTGAATATAAATAATATTTGAAAAAAATGAAACTTCCTTCGCAAATTTGACATTTTAATTGAATCCTATTATTAATAAGAAACATTTGGAAAGAAAATAGATCCTATTCATTGTTCAAATAAAAAGAGTGTTAGACAGTATACTCTATTTATTTCTTTAATTTTTGAAATTTATTAATTAGAATATTTTAAAATTTTTTGTTTGAATCAGGTGGCTGATAGTCATTTTACAAAAAGTGTTTTCAATAATAAATCAAGTCTAATTAACATGCAATTATAATTATAAAATGTTATTTCCATTTCATTTAATTGGATGATCAATTCACTATCTCTATTCAATGTTTCCCAACTGTAATTAAAAGGATATTTCAAACATTTAAATGTAAATATTATTAAAAAATATAAACAAAAGTTTTTTATAAGAAAATATTTTGAGTTCACTATTTTCATATTTCTGTAATAGTAGTAAAATTAAAACAAAACTATTTATCTAACAAAAATGTTTATGTGAACTTGGTAAATGAATTTTATCTCGATCATAGAGAATTGAAGAGTCTCCATAAATCTTTTTTCAGAAATTTAATTTTGATTTTGTTTTGTCTGTAAATTCACATACTTTAAAATTTCAATAGTTTATGATATAAATTTTTAATGGTAACACATTTAGTAGAGAACATTTATAAAATAAAATTGGGATAATAATAATATCAGATCGTATTTGAAATAAGTCATAAACTTGGAATATTTTAAATTTATGATAAAGAAATTTAATTTTAATTTCTGGTGTTAAATCATCTTTTTATGAAAAGTCTAAGTATTATTTACTTCAATGGCTTTTCAAATATTTTAATTTCTGTTTTATTTATGCGTGCAAATTAAAAAATATGCTTTTAAAACTATAGCCAGAATTGTAAAAAAGAATTATATGCAATATATAGAAGATTTTAATCATATTTTACATTTTAAAAATTATACTATAATAAAAATACATTTTTTAATAAATAATAAAATATAAATGCAATTATAATTAATTGTGATAAAACAAATTTAAAAAAATATTATGATAAGTTGTTTTAATTGTGTAGTCATAATACGATGAAACTGGCTGGCTTATAAGCTAGAATAACTAATGGCAAGAATTCTCTTTTTTAAAATAAAAATAACAATAAAATATTCAACAGGAAATAAAAACTTATAATATTATAAAGAATGATGAATATAATAATATAATATTCCTTGCAAATGTTTGACATGTTTTGTCTTCCATTTGATTTACTTACAAAACATTATTGAACAATTTGATTTGACTTGGAAAATAAAATTTAAAAAACATCATTATATTTATTCTAATTCCTCATTTACATTGTACATGTGATAAAAACCCAACAATATTGAAACTTTATTTGTATTATAGTTACATTCTAAATTCTTGATCACAATCTTGAATAATTAAACCTCGATCACAATTAAAAATACAATTCCACATTTTATAAATTAAATAAATTGACTCAAATGAAAATACTTTTTTTAACAGTTTCGTCAGTGATAATTAATGTCTATAACCTTTTTTTAGCTATTCAAGATTATTGCTTTTGTTTCTTTGAGTGGTCTTGTAAAATGTGGAAATATTTGTTTTATGGAAAAGCGTTTCTACATAAATGTATATATAACTGAATCTTTCCCACTTTGCAATTAATTATGCTAGTTAAATCTTTTAAACTCTTTGTTTTTTTTCTAATTTTATCTAATTTCTTTAATAACACTAAATTAATTGTAATGTTTCAATCACATTATTGTCGAGATTTATTTATTTAATATTTTGTGTTTTAACTTTTTAAAATATATTTTTTATTAATTTATGTCTCTTATAACAATCAGTTTCAATAGTTTCCTTCCGAAATATATCTTGAATTTTTGTTGAATTTTATTTATTAATTTTAATTTTAATTTCAAAATCACTTGAAAAAAGCTTTGCCAAAAATTCGTGAATATTAATAAAAAAACATCGATATCTTTACTGATTCATAGTCAGGTTTTTAATAAATACAATGTCAATTGAAAAGAAATTCGAAATAAAATCGATATATTTACTGATTCAAGCTTTTTAATAAATTCAATGGAAAATAAATCAGTGGTGAAATTTGAAATAAAGTTCTTATAATAATATATATCAATGTTCATAACCCAATATAGTGTTATAATAAAAGAATATTAAAAAAGGATCAACGATAAAAATAAAATTGATGTTGCTGATCAGTTTAAAAATAGTAAAATAAATTAACATTGTTTTATTAAAAAGAAAATATTCAAACAATCAACGTTTATTCTAATACCACAGCTGAGCGAAAAAACCATCACTTATAATTGCACCTTACACTATCAAGTATTTGAGAAGTTTATCAATCACTAAACTTCACTTTTGATTTTGTTAATGGAAATAAGTCTATTAAAACTAATAACAATTAAAAGGTTTTGTACTGATATCTTTGGACTTTCTATGAGCCAGCTTTTATGGTAATAGAAAATAAATATGACTGTAATTGGATATTTCTCCTCATCAAACTTAATATAACACTTTCTAATAATATTTCATGACTTAACTGCAACCTTTTGCAATTTCTCTTTTTAAAACACGACTAAACACGACTATTAAAAATGGAAATGATTTAATTTTTTATTTTATAATTTATGTTTACCATAAGGAAATTAATATGACAAGTTGTAGTACAATAGCTGTATAATATTTGAATGAACATAGGTACGATATTACTTTAGGGCAAATATCTTATTCCCATAATTAATATTATTATTATTATTATTATTATTATTATTATTATTATTATTATTATTATTATTATTATTATTATTATTATTATTATTATTATTATTATTATTATTATTATTATTATTATTATTATTATTATTATTATTATTATTATTATTATTTTTGAAAACAACCAAATTTAATTTACTTCCTGATAATGAGAAATACTGAAATATATCATAAAATACATTTAATTGAAATCTGGCGTAATTTAATTTAAGATATAAAACTTATATCATCGAGTTTTTGATGCATAAATATTTTATAACATCATTACCGAGGTCTTTTTTATCTAATTTTTTGGAATTGATTAGATAGTTAGATTTAACATTAACCGAGATTTTTGTGTTTAATTGCCATAATTTTATGAAGAAAATAAACCTTATGAAAACCTAAATATCAATTTCAGTTTAGTAATTTATCATATAGAAATATTTGAAATTTTCTTTTATTTATCCAAAATATTTGTATTTATAATTTTAAATTTCTTATAATCTAGGAAAATATTTTCCCCATTGAAAGATGTTATCTTTGAAACAAAATATTTATTTTTGTTGATTATTTCATGCACGTGTCAGACTGATACTATTATTCGAGTCATTTTTAAACATTATTGTGATTTTATCTCCATTCTGCTCAATTTGTAAATTTTTATGTTTATTTTATTTTATTATCGAAATTAATCTATATTTGACGAGCATTTTTGTTAATTTTTTTATATTATCGATAACTGTAATTGAAATAATAATGAGAATAGAAAGTTTATGTGATATTATATTCAAATTTTTATATGGGAAAATAAAATATTTTCGTTATAACAAAAGATCAAAAATAAATTTTCTATGAAAAACAAATTATTGACTTTGCTTTAATAAAGTGTTCTAAAAATATTGTATCTATGCATAGAGAAGATTTTATATAGAACCACAATCATAAGAAATTGTTTTAATGATATGAAATTTTGTTATAGATGAATCTGTTAAAAAGGGATTATAAAAACAGTATATAAAATAATTTCTTATTTATTTTAAATTCTCTATTATAATCAAATTGCAGTTAATATTCTATTTTTTCCATGAAAATTCTAGCGAAGTGAAGTAAATTAATTGTCGTAGGTAAGGGCTACTATACCTTTTTCTGGGTTTGTGTATTAATAAATTAATGATAATGATCTGTGTTAACAAGCTGCAACTTTTATTTGAGTTTTAAATTTAAATATAAAATAATTGAAATCGAAATTAAATACTAATACTGAATAAAACATATATATTCAGTAATTCAGTAATTCACTTGAAAAAGGCAGTGCCGAAAATTGGTGAGTATCAAAAAAAACATCGATATGTTACTGATTTATAGTCTTCAAACTCTCTTTTTAATAAATTCAATGGAAAATAAATCAGTGGTGAAATCGGAAAAAGTTCCTATAATATATCTATATATATATATAACTAAAGTGCAAGATGAAACATACTCCAAAATAGCAAAATAAAAGAAAAGTAAAAGTAGAATAAAAAAATACTCTTTTAAATAGTATAAAACTTACAAATATAGAAAGTTGTACTAGTGATGAATAGGTTTAGTACAACTTTGGTTTAGACCAGTGATAGGCCATCTTTTTCGAGAGCGAGTAAATTACAATACTTTCGATTTTCAGTTGTGCAATTGGGTAAAAAATTAATTCATATTTTTTATTAAATCAAATTTTTTATTAATAATATTGAAAAATAATAAAATAATATTAATAATATTGAAAGGAAAGTTTAATAATTAATGATTTCCTTTATGTTGAAATTCCTTGCACAATTTATCTAAATTAGGTTGGTATGCTGTTGTTTTTAATCTGATACAGGCATCTGAATTTTCCAGAGTCAATCTGTTCGTCAATGAGTTTAAAACAAATTTCATTTGTGAAAATATTTGCTCACAAACATAGCTGGACCTAAAAGCCGATAGCAAATCAAATCCAACTTTTTTGAAAATCTTGGTGATTCTTGTCAGATTGTTTGAGCTTTTAAAATCAAATAATTCAAGTGAAAATTTATCAATTTCAAGAAATTTAAAATTTATATCTTTTTCATCAATTCCATCGGGACCGTATGTTTTTAGTTCATCAAATCTGGATGAAAAATCTTCTTTTATAGTACGGACATAATTAATGAGCATTCACCGTCAGTAGTAATTGAGAAAGGTTTACTTTTAAATCCAGGGATTTTCCATTTTTAAAATTAATAAATGCCATTAATTTTTCAAAAATATCAACGCCTCTTGTCGTACCTGTCATAAGTGCAAGTTCACACAATTAAAATCTTTAAAAAAACATTAAAACAAAATTTCTTCAAAAATATGAAAATGAAACTACTTGGCCGGATTGGGAAATCGGAAATATAGCCACGGGTAGGGGGTTGCGTACCACTGGTTTAGACTTTATTTAACAATATTAATGTTTTTTCGTATTTTTATTTTGTAAAATTTGTACATTCATTACATAATGAATAATATGAATTAAATTAACAAATCTTGATGTTCATAATTCGAATATGATGTATTAATTAACATTTTTGGTAATAAAATCTTGTATTCAAGCTCTGACACCAAAGTATCTGTTTCCCTGTCTAGCGTAAAGCTGGGGGGCTAGGGATGGTATATATATATTTAAAACACAAATTTACTTTGAGATACATCGCATTTAGACAACGAGGCCTATCAAAATTAATTGAAATTAATTTAACAATTGTTTTTAAATCTTATATATATATATAAGTTTTAATCAGTCAATGTCACTTACTTTCAGATTTTTTATTATGTTAATTTTTGAAATATGTTTCATCTATTTAAAATGTGTATTTAAACAAAATAGAACTCCTGTAGTTTCTTTATCGATTAAGCAAAGTAAAATAAAGAAGGACAAATAAAGACTAGTGGTGAAAATGCATTAAAACTTTTATGTGAAATTTTAGACAGAAATATAATATTTTTAACTTTGAAAAATTCAAAAAAAAATTTGAAAACTTCTGTTATATATTATAAAGTAACTAAAAAGTCAAATATTTAATTTTTTTATTATTATTATTATTATTATTATTATTATTATTATTATTATTATTATTATTATTATTATTATTATTATTATTATTATTATCATTAAATTTAGGATTTTAAACAAATTTATTAATTTTATTATAAAAATTATAATTAAAATAATATATTATTTTTAAAAAATTTTAGCATTTAATTTAATAATTTAAAAAATATTTTTATTAATAAATTTCACAAATAATAGCCAATACATACAATATACAAAACAAATTATTTAAAAACATTCAAAACACAAGTATTCACTGCATTCTGCACATTAATTTTCGGATTCAATGACTTTATCAATAACGCCTCACAAATCACACATTCCCAATAATTATCGAAATTTTTTAATAAAATTTTAAAATCAGACATACCTGTTTTTACTCTTACAGTCCTTATTGTGCTCATTAATATTGGTCAAAGCCTTCGGTCTATAATGTTCTAGAGCTCAAAAAAAATCATCACTTGCTTTCTTGGATCTGTTAATACAACGCAAAGAGAAATACTATGAGACAGCGATTTATTGAAAACCAAATGAAATTCCGAAAGTTTTTGTGAATTCAAGTATAATTGAAATAGGGGGAAGGGGTTGATTTATCGTTCATGGTCTTTGTCTTCTACTTTTGTAAATTCAGTAAAAAGTGTTGACAAATTGATTGAATTGTTAAAGAAGAATGGTTATTCAAAATGGTTATTCTTTTTTATTAACACTTTTTTATTTAACACTAGATTTACAGGGTAAAAAATAGCCGTTAAAATAGGTATACTTAATTCGATTTGAGAAATGAAGGGAGTCGGTAGAGGAGAGTAATTAATATTTACCTATATTTCATGACGTATCTAAAAACCAATATATGTATTCAAAAAATAATAAATCAGTATTTTTAGGAACTATAATATTACTCAAACTTTTAAATCGGCTATTTTTTTCTTTATAGATGAAAGGAATTATTTCTCTTAAATATATTTCTATTATTTGGAGTTTCTGTTAATTGATAAAAGTTTTTTCGTTATTTAGATTAATAAAAATATGTTATAAATTGAAAAATATAAAATTAAATTAAATTCTCACAATTATTATTAATAAATTAAATTATTTTCTTATATTCTCTATCCAATTCAAAATATATTTTTCAATAATTCAATTGTTAGATTTCTATGGAATATATGCAATTAAGAGATTTTCAATTTTTAAATTACAAAATAATTTATTAAAATAACATAATATTTTTATTCAATTAAAATTTTTTATAAATATATAAATATATCATTTGATTTTAATATTATTTTGTCTTTTAGGTTTTAAATTCTTAAATGTACAATTTTACAATTGGTGATGTACAATTGGTGACTCACCATTAAATGAATTTTATTTTTCAGAAATTACTTTTAGTCATTATTGAAATGGCTTCAGGTAAAATGTTTAATTTGAAGTAAATTTTTAGGCTTGAATTTTTGTTTTATATAATTATGAAATCATTATTCAAGTTCTTAAATATTACTTTTAGTCAACATTTGTATTAATATTTATATTTAATTACTTTTCAGCCTTTTTAGAAATTTTATGAAATTTATTTTAGAATCAATTTGGAATTATTTCGATATAATGTAAGTCAGATATATTTTTAATTATAATTAAATAATTAAAGTAATCACCAAAAATATGTATTTTTATAAAACGTTTTGGGAAAAATCGCCAAATATGAATAAAATATTTTTTCATATTTTTGTATTCTTTTTTTCTCAGCTCATTATCAAGGGTTTCTTTCAGGAAATCAAATCTGTATGAAAAAGATATTGATCCGAATGCATCTGTTATTGATGTTGTCTTCCTAAAATTAAATTATATCTTTCTATATATAGGCTTTCAACTGATTGAGAAATATTGTGATAAATGCTCAATCACATTATTTGATGATAATGCTCCTCCGTGAATATAGGTATTATCAAGAATGAATTGATATCCAGTTTCATTCAATTTTGATATTGTTTCGTAAATAAAGGTTTGGTGGGTATACTTTTTGTGGGATCTTATAATTATTTATGATGAATTGGTTCTTTGATGTCTAATGTCAGGACCAAGGACATATTTTGTCCTCTGTTAGTTGGTGTGATTGTGTATAATCTTTCACCTTTTTGTTCTTTTCCTGTTTCTGGTTTGTCCAGATATTAAATTTGCATTCATCGATGTAGATTCAATTTCTTATCCCTCCATGCTTCTTCCAGAAATTGAATTACAAACTGTAATCTCATTTCCATGACGAAATCTGAATTTCGTTCAGCGACACATGGCCTAATTTGCTTTACTGTTATGAGGTGTTTCTTCAAAAAACGGGAATTCGTCGTTTTTGATACTTTACAGTTTTAGGAAAGGTAATTTCTCAATTCTTCAATTGAAGCACATTTGTTATTTTCAATGAAATCCAAAAATTTTTTCTTTCTTCTTTTGATATTTTTTCTTTGCTGCCAGCTAGCTTGTCCTGTGACCAATGACCAAATTTTTGTATTTATAAACTATGGATTTGATTGAACTTTTAGGTATCCTCAATAATTACCCGAAGTGTAAATTATCTTTGCTATTTTGCATGGCATTTATTATTCGTACTTTGTCAATTTCCGAAATACTAAAGGAATATAAACTTATAAATAAAATTTATAATTTATTATTTCTTTTTGCGGTTACAGGCATCACAGACATTTCAGCAACATCTTCAATTCTATCAAATAATAAATTTATTATACCTTATAAATAAATCTTACGACATAATCCCTTCACCTTCGCAAAACGGGAGCGTTTTTTATAGAAATATTTGTAATTCTAAGGAATAATTAACTTCATGTTAACTCAAAAAAAATATTTTACGATAATATTTCGTCATTTTCATGACAACTTAACATAATTTCTTCAAAAATACTTTTAAAAAAATTTTCAACCATCTTTTTTTCTCAAAATTGTTTAAAATAAAGTTATTGTAGAAACGAACCTTAGCTGCGCATTTCTATATTTCGAAAGTTTGCATGTTTTTTTTAGTTTACTTTGTGTTAGTTTGCAGTATTTAATTTTTCTACCACTTTTTAGATTTCGAATAGTGTAAAGCGTATTTCATTGCACAATTAATGAAAACATCAGTGTGAAATAAAAGTGAGTTTGTATCTTAATGTAAGTTTGTATCAATAATGTAAGATTATTGATTTTTTTTATATATCAGCGGTTTCTGGTGTAATAAAAAATACACCCCGGAGGACAAACATTATTAGACAATACTCTGATAAGCCTTGTTGAACTTCGCGAAGATGTTGAATGAATCTAAACAAGATAGATATACAAGAGCTTTGTGCATTGTGAAATATGTCCTCTTGCTGACTTACTTAACAGGTATATGTTCGAAATGGAACGAATTAAATTTACAATTAAAAGGAACAAATGAAATTGATATATTTTTGGTTCATAGTAAAATAAGATATTTTACAAAAAATCTTGTGTTGTGGAAAAATAATGTTCAAGATTATATAATACATTCAAACATTTGTCATTGAAAATGAAGTAACACCAGATAATGATTGAATTTCCTTAATAATTGAACCTTCGGACAGAAGTAAAGAAAGTTTTGATTTTTATTTCTATGAATTTCGAAATGTATGTAAAACTTAATTTTGACTGTATAAAATTGTGCAAAGCAACTCATCCAATTTGACAAATTAGAGTGATATGAGTACTGCTTTCTTTCACAGCTTCATATATATGCGAGATCATATATATAGCTCATTCATCTCATGCATCTTTAACACATTTTACGCATCTGGTATATTTAATAATGAGTTGTGGTGAGAAAATATACTTAGCACACAAGCAGAAGAAATCTTCATTTAGTTTTCGATTATAAATCAACGATTTCTATTAGCACAAATTTAACATAAAATAATCTAAATCTTAAAAAATCAGTTAAATCAACAATTAATATTTATCAAAAGCTTTTGAAAAAATACACAGAAAAACAAAAAACTAATATTTCTGCAAAGAAATTAAATTTTTTATCGAAAATTTAATTTATCAAATTTGTCTTTAACAGTTTTTCTATTCTGTGAGATCTGATACTTTGAGACGAGAAAAATTATTCCAGTTCTTTATTTAACAAAACAATTGTGACATAGAAAATAGATTTCAAAACAATTTCGAAAAAAACCCCCATTTATTATGAATTTTTTATTTATCGATTAGCAATTTAATGAATTGGATAATTATTTCTTATTGAATTTTCATTGATTTTTATTTAAATGACCAGGTTTTTTAATTGAAATTTTGCCAAAAACAAGTGATTTAAACAAAATATTCAATTAAATAGTAATTTCTGAAAAGATTTTGATTGAATTTAATTATTTTTCTTTAAACAAAATACTATTAATTTCAAATAATTTTTACCAGGATTCTTTTATAATCTTTAACATTTTAGAGATGCTAAGAGCTCACTTAGCGCCTTGGCAAAAAAAGAGAGAATTTGCATCATTAATGATCATACCAAAATGTCTAATAATGATAATAACAAAACATTTTTCAATTATATTATTAAAATGATATTTCAGTAAAGTTTCAAAGCATTTTAATAAGTTTTCATTAATCATTATTATATCTATGACCAATAACTAATCTACTAATGTAGCGAGACGCTTAGATCCTGATTGGCTTTTTTTTATTTAAAGTAAACTTTAAGGCTTGCATATTGATCCATATAGATATGAAATCATTATTCAAGCTCTTAAATAATACTTTTTATCAACATTTTTTATTATAAATTATTTTTAATTAATTTTTCAGGAGTTTTAGATGTTATTATTACTATTTGGAATTATTTCAATATAATTTGAGTTTTATTATTATTTTATTAAGTAATTAAGTAAGAAATACAATTTATTAATCGCCAAAAAATATCAATTTTTTTACAACATTTAGAGAAAAAACGATAGATGTGTTGAAAATAATTTTTTAAATTTTTATATTCTTCTTTTTCCGGTTTGTCAAGTTCTGAAATTCTATAGAAATATTAATTTTTAAATTTAAGTTAGTAAAATTTACGATTTTCTAGTTTTTTCCCAACATCGGACGGCAAAGTTGAGATTTCAGGGCAATGTGAAATACTAAATAACTAAAACTAAGACCTGCTAATTTATGCAATGCACGTCACATCAACATGTGGTACAGATAGCATTCGACATGGATAGCACGTCATTCTAACGCATGCTAACATTAAAAAGCTTGTATAATGATCAAAATACAAATTTTTAAATGCTAACTTTTAAATAGTTTACTCGGAAGACTTTTTAATTGTAGCTGTTCTATAAAATATCCTCAAAAATCAATCAAAGGAAAAAATTAGAGACGCAATAAAAAAATGTAATGTGTATATTAACGTCAGATGTATTTATTGTCATATTTTAGATTATTTTTAATATTAATAAATAAAAATTAAATTAAAAATATAATAAATAATCAAGTTTAAAAATCATTAAAAACAAATTTTTTATCAAAATCATAATTTCATTATTGCAGGAAAAGTTGTCAAATTGCGACAAATTTAAAATTCATTATTTTAAAATTTGAAATTAAAAATGATCGCAAAATCCAAAGCAGAATTGTTCGCTCTCGAAATAATGAAAAAAAGTATTTGTTTCTAGTTTTTCTGTTGTTTAAAAATGAATTCAAAGTTCTTGTGATCTGATTTTTTCAAAAAATTTTAATATTATTAATAAAGAAGTTTGACCTCTCTGTAAATATTTATTATTTATTGTTACTCTCTATTTGTCATTGAAATAGTAGAGCAAATATAAGCAAAATAAAAAGCTGAAGTAAGCACAATACACAGCAAATCAGTTTTAATATTTTTTTACGATTACAATCATCCTTCGGTTAAAGTTGCGCAAATTTTCCATTTAATTTGTTATATAATTTATAATATATTATATAATATATATTTACTGATTTATAGTCAAGTTTTTTAATAAATACAATGCCAATGGAAAAGAAATCAGTGGTGAAATTGGAAAAAAAGTTCTTATAATACTTGAAGTTTGTTTAAATCGACAAAGGACAATGGTAGAAAAAAAGACAGTGCCGAAAATTCGTGAATATCAAAAACATCGATATATTATTGGTTTATAGTCTTCAAGCTCTTTTTAATAAATTCAATCGAAAAAAAATCAGTGGTGAAATTGGAAAAAAAAGTTCTTATAATTAAATAATTAGTTGTTCATATCTTATTGTTTATTTTAATGTATCTGAAGATTTCATGAATTATTCTTCTATTACCGTATCCATGAATCTTCGATCTTTAAGAAAAGATAACAATACGGTTATCAATATTAAATATGTAAATTTCCATCGCTACAAAATCGCAGTAATTTTTTATAATAGGATATTTGACTGTCTCGTATAACGTTGATTCTGTTAACGTCACGCTTTTATGGAATCATTAAACAACGTTAATTGGGATATGACTGTATTTTTTTCTTATTTAACAGAAGTTTTACATTACCTTTTTAAACGCCGAAAATTTGTGTTACATGGGGAAAATGTAATCATTAATAGTAAATAAGATTAGTGAAATGTTAGAAAAAGTGAAGAAAATTGAAAATGCTCTAAATGTCTTAAATTAACAAGTCATTAAGGAAAATTGGAGAATCTGTTATTAGTTCCCACTTTATTGATAACAATTATTGGGTAAATGGTTGTAAAGCGCCTAGGTTGAAAATAAAGCTGGAAAAAATTATCCAAGGAAATTGCAAAAAAATATTGAACAAGTTGTGATTTACAATTTGTAAACGATCCATTAGTGGAAAACAAAAAAACTATATTATTTATGCACATTGACGTTTCTGGTAATCATATAATAAATTACATCACAGTTTACAAATCACCTTTTGTAATTTAGTTAACCATAAAAAGTTATTTCATTAACTATAACAATTATGACATTAATGTGCACACTATTCAAATTGCGGCAAACCAAATATTTTACTATTTATTGAATATATTTTCCTTACTTACTTTTGTATGGTCTTGGTTGTACTTTGATTCGCCTGTATATATATGGTATTACATTTGAACTTAATAAAGTCATTGAATTATCCAAGTGGAATTGAGCGCACTGTATGTGCTATACATTTTGTAGGAATGAATGTAATTTTCTAGTAGATCTACAACCTTAATTTAGGAAACGTTACTAATTATTGAGCCTTCACTGAGCGACAAAGTAACTCTATGGCAGACAAGTTGTTTTTGGTAAATTTAGACATTTCAACAATAAAACTTCAAAAACAACGAAAATAAACCTAAAACTTTCAAAACAAAAACAACTTATGAATAAATTTATCTGACGAGCATCGAGTTACAGTCGTTTTCAACCGCATTGGCTGCCATAGAGTTAAAGGAAACTTGTAATATTGTTGCCATTCTTATGGGGAATAACCACCTATTGAAGAAATCCAATTAGTGATATACCCAAAATCAAATCAAGTGCACATATATTATATAAAACAAAACTAAGTAAGTAATTATTTAGAAAAATTACAAAGGTTTTGTTTGAATGAATAGCACTAAGTTGAACTACTTTAAAAGTTTTTGTTTAAATAGAACAATACCTAATTAAAATAATTGAAAATATATATGAAGTTTATAAAAAATATAAAATATTTCAACTAAGTGAAAATTCTTTCATCATTGGAAATCATTGGTTCTACTGGATTCTCGCAATGGATGAGTTGTACTGTAGTGTGAGTAGTACTCGATGGGTTGGAGTGCGGTAGCCTACAAAAGTAACCATTTGTAAATAAAATTATACTATAGCAACACACAAACTTACCTGTGTGCAAAAATTTAATGTTCCGAAAGTTAAATGTTTTATTATAGGAATTGAAAAAGTGATAGAAAAATAAATTTACATACAAACACAGCACACATTAATATAAAATACACGCAAATTTAATATAGCTTTTTTTATTCCGAAAGTAGAAAGTAATTAACATATTGTTAACATATCATTATTTTTAATATATTAAAATTCATGGTAGAAAAAATTTTGGATTTTCAATCGGACAACTCTACTTCGAGTTTTCGATAAAATGACTACAAAACATCGTAAAATCTATTTATAAAATATTTTTGAAGTTATTATTTCTTTAGATTTTTAGATATTTCTCTGGAAAAAAATTCGAAAATCGTAAATTTTTATAACTTGTATAAAAAAATAATAATTTTATAGAATTACATAAAATGACAAATTCGCCATATAAATGAGCTGGAGAAAGAACATTACAAAAACTTAAAAAACTACTCCGCTTCTTTCTTAAATGTCTTAAAAAATTAATTTTTTGGTGATTTTTTTATTTATTCATAGTTAAAAATATTAATCTAACTTACATTTTATCGAAATAATTCCAAATAAAATCATAGTCATAAAAATCCTTTAAAAACCTGAAAATTAATTAAAAATAATTTATAATCAAAATATTGACTACAAGTAACAATTAAAAGCTTGAATAGTGATCTCATAATTTTATAAAATCAAAATTCAAACCTTAAAAGTTACTTAAATTAAAAAAACTGAATAAAATTGAATAAATGAAATGAAGTAAATAACTTCACATTCTCATAAATGGTGAGTCATCAACTGATGAACACACCAACATGTATTATAGAGACTTTTAACATCTGGAATTAGGTGTATATATATATATATATATATATATATATATATATATATGTGTGTTCACTTATTACGTACTACTCTGTAATCGCATAACCCCGCTTTTTTATTTGAAGTTCAATTTTTAGAATTTTTTGATTATTTATGGATTTATTCCCTTCAAGTGCCACCAAATGAATAACATAACCTTCTTAGGGTTCACGCTGGGTTTGACACAAGTTAAATGGGTTTTCTTGCAATAGACCAAGATCCTTTGAGCTTAGAATTAGTATACGAAATTCATTTCAGTTAGTAACAATGTATGTATTATGTAAAGGTCGCGCGTGGGGTCAGTTAGCAACTACATTTATATTGCGAAATAGTCACGCGAATGGTCAGTTTGCAACAGTTTGTGTATTACGTAATCGGTTATTATTATGTAGTCGTAATACCCCCCCCCTTGTAATCTGACGGGCTCACATCCTTCTACTACTGCAACAGCAAAAGTTAAGACATGTTATTATATATTTAATGCAAATTTATTTCATAACTTAGTGACAATAACATATTTATGTACCAACCTAATATTATTATAATCATAATAATAATTATTATTATTATTATTATTATTATTATTATATTATTATTATTATTATTATTATTATTATTATTGTTGTTATTATTATCATTATTACTAATTATTTATTCATTAATGTTTAAAAAAGTAATAAATGGTAAATTTATGATGTTTCGTTAATTTACATATTTTTATACAAAATTAATAATAAACTAAATTTGAAGCATTTTAGAATTTATCTAAAACTTGCAAATTTTTAACGGAATTCAGTAATCAATTAGATAGAACAAAAATCAATTGACTTAATGATATTTGCATAATTGGCAATAATTACTGATTTTTTGACTGGTGTGGATGGGCGCAGAATTGCAAACAAAAAAAAAGCACAGTTTCCCAATAAACTGTTGTCATTATTGAATTGTTTTATTTGATGGACGACTCTTATGTCAGGAAAGCACAAACTACTATGGGCTAGAACATCTTTTATTTAATAGGCCTGACTAATGAATTTAAATATGCAATAAAATCATTTTCAAAGAACTCATAAAATTATAACTCATAAAATATTGAAGAATTTCCAGTCACTTCTTTGAATTTTAGTTGGACAGTTTGTTTTATAGAAGATTATTATTAATTCTAATTAATTTTTTTATTTTTCATTAAAAATAAAAAATAATTTATTATAAAAACGATTTAATTTTCTATTTCTAAAACACTTTATATTGAAAATATATTAAATATTTCTATAAGAATAGAAGATAAAAGATTGTAAAAAAAAGTATGTTACATTTAAGTATATTTGCTTGATCATGCATCTAAAGCACATTAAATGTTTTTCTTACGAGAATGTTTAATATTAAATTAATCAAATATAAATTAATAATCAATAAATTATTTTTCGTATTTTAAATCAATTTTTAATAAATTAAATATATAAAATTAAATAATAAAAAAGTAATTATTAAATATTATTAAATATTATTAAAAGAAAATGCCAAATAAGTAATTTATATATATATATATATATATATATATATATATATATATATATATATATATATATATATATATATATATATATTATATATATATATATATATATATATATATATATATATATATATATATATGTGTATATTATAAATGCTTTGAATTTGTTTCCTGCATTGCACAATATGATGGATAAAGTGTGGATGAAATTATGGTTTCGTTTGATGTTTGTAGTCTGTTTACTAATGTACCATTAGTTGAAACAATTGAATTATGTTGCTTGTTATGGAATGAAAACATCTCTGAACATCATATTTTGGATGGAAGAACATTTTGTTAACTTCTTGAATTTGCTACTTCAAAAATCAATTTTCTTTTTAATAATGAATAGATGGAGTTGCTATAGTTTCTTCTTTAGCACTAAATAAATAAGATGGCTTCAATTTTTTTGGCAATCTTAGAAAGGAAAATTTCATTTTTCCAATTTATGAAACCCACTGTTTAAAAACGGTATGTGGATAATATTTTTCTTGTATTTGAAAATTAGAGGCATGTTGAGCCATTTTGGCCTTATATGAATAGTTTGCATAAATACATTTTATTCGCATGTGAAACGGAAAAAATCATCACTTGCTTTCTTGGATCTGTTAATACAACGCAAAGAGAAACACTATGAGACAGAGATTTCTAGAAAACCAACTGATACTGATCTCTATACTTCATCCGAAAGTTTTTGTGAATTCAAGTATAAAAGAAATATGGTGAAGGGGTTGATTTATCGTTCATGGTTTTTGTCTTCTACTTTTGTAAATTCAGTAAAAAAAATTGACAAATTGATTGAATTGTTAAAGAAGAATGGTTATTCAAAATGGTTATTCTTTTTTATTATTTACTGTAAAAGATATTGTTGATAAATTTATTAAAAATCGTAAGGATGTTTTCTAAGGAATGATTTAGAAAATCTGGATGTGATTTTGTTGATATTTGTGAGTTTGATGAGTCAAATAAATAAAATAGCACGTGTAAGGATAATGAGCCTAAATTTGTGATGGTATTGCCGAATTCAGAAGATCTTACAAATTATAAAAGAAAGATTAGCAAGCAGTTCGGAAATTTAAATTATAAGATTGTGTCAAATTCATGTAAACTAAGCAATATGTTTATTAATGAGTCTAAAACTCCTGTCGAATTGTGTTCCTATTTTGTTTATCAGTTTACATGAAATGGGTGTAATACCACATACATTGGAGAGACTTCCAGTCATCTCTGTATTCGAGCTCGACAATATGATAGACCGAAACCATTGACCAATGTTAGTGAGCACAATAAGAGTTGTAAGAGAAAATTAGGTATGTCTGATTTTTTTTTATTAAAATAATTATATATATATTGAGAATTATTGGAATAATTATTGGGAACGTGTAATTTGTGAAACGTTATTGATATAATGTATGTGTGTGTTCATTCATTTTGATGATTAAAAATATAAAGTTAGAGTTACTTTAAACACAAATATTTCTAAAAGGAAATATATTTACATATCTATTATACTTTCACTTAATTTTTGAACTGCCACCTATTAAGAAATAACTAGGAAATTGAGATTTTCTCGGTAAAATTAGTCAAGGGGATACATTTATGGAACATAATATTTTTATATTGCGCTCTGTTATATCCAAAAATTACAATACTAAGTAAGTCGAATCAGAAACAAATTAGAAATCATCAAAGAATGAATATGGAGTATTTTATCTTTGCATCATTTCTAGTTTTCATCGTATGAAATTTGGAAAACTTTTGCTTACTAAACCAAAAATACGAATCCGCAAAATATAATTCTTACATGCTGTATGGTTAACTGCCATAATTTTCTTCATTTGTGATTTTCATTTGAATTAACTTTCATTGTACTCAGGGACGGATCTAGCTTTTTGGAAGCTCAGGGCTTAAAAATACCAAGGCGCCCTTCAATTTTCAAAATAAATTTGTTTTCTTTTTCTTTATTGACTTTGACTCACGTCTTCGCTATTGACTATAAAAAATTTAAAAAAATAAAAGACAGTATTAAAGGTTAATTATTATTTATTACATTTTTATTAAATACTCGTATGAAAGGACTATATTAAAGTACAATCACAATTACTTATTGCATTTTCATTAAACATATATTAAGTACAATCTCAATGAAATAAAATACAATGCAATTACAATAACAGATTATTAAATTTTAAAATTATTAATGATGCATTTTTCTGACTTTTTTCTCGGCATATTCATTAATAACTTCATCATAGTTCAATGACTTCGTTAAATCACTTTCCACTGATAAAATTATCAAGTCCGCTAATCTCTCATTATTCATTTTATTTCTTTGTTTATTTTTAAAAAATATTAGTAAATTTTTGTTTTGAATTTTTTGTGTTTCGATCTTTTCTCTTATAAGCCGTGCTTGGTATAGGATATAATAGGTATATGTCTGAGAGGTTGGAGGCCCCTTGAGAATCTGAGCTCAGGGCTATAGCCCTATTAACCAATATGTAGATCCGTCCATGATTGTACTTCATAAAGAAATCGCTTGAATATTTTGATACTAGCAAGATCTTCAAACTATTTTGTTTTTTGACTCTAGAAATGATAACGTACATAATTTTATTAATGAAAAGGGAAATATGAACGTCGACACTAACAGTTTATGTTTATTGTGATAACACTTGATAAAGCCAGTGCCAAAAAGTTGTGTTAAATATTAAACAATGATTTATTGCCGAAAACTAAATGAAAATAAATAAAAATTATATATTTAAACAAACAAATATTATTTTTATTATCAATTATTTATTATCAGTTTTATTGATTTGATAAAATTGACTCAGTTTGAAAGTCAAAATAAAAACCTTAATAATTAAATTTTTTGTTTATATAAAGTGACTATTTTCAATGTCTTCAACAAATAACTGCACGCTCTTAAATTGCAATATTAAAATATCAATTAGAATACTATTTAAAAATTTTCTGGGGAACTTTACAATGTGTATATTGATTTTTAAAATTTTATTGAAGACAATAGTATACTTTTAAATTGATGTCAGAATAATAGAGTTAATATTTATAGAAAAAAAATTCATTTTTTCTTCCTTTATTATATTTTTTCAATTGTATTTCGCAGGAAAATAAATGAAAATTTATATAATGAAAACAAATAATGATTGAATTTTTTTGGAATTTTTGTTAATTTAAAAAATAAATTAAATAATTAAAATATAGTGTGTGAGAATTCCATAATTCGGATTGGTTGTTACAGAGTGCGGGCGTATGTGTATATGTGCTCACTCTGTTATAATGTGAATATATGAATAAATTTACTCATTCTAATTAAATAATTTAATTTTGTTTTTTCTCATTTTTCATTTCAGTAAATGTTAAACAAAATGTTAAACAAAATGTTAAACAAAATGTTAAACAAAATGTTAAACAAAATGTTAAACAATATGTTCATTTATAACAATTGGGAATTTCGTAACACAGAGAAATTTTCAAATAACAAAGGCAATTTATTACATTTCATTAAAAGTTTTGAAAAATCATACACGTTGAAAAGTAAATTAAGTTTACTATTTATTGACTAAATTAATGTTAAATGTATAAACATTTATTTTGTTATATCTGTTGTCTATAATATCAAAATTTTTAATTTTTAACTATTTTTTGAAAATAAGAGGAAAGGTAATATTATTTAACGGATTTTCATAATTTGAGATAATTTTCTTTTGCCAGTGTAAATGTCACTTTCAGATATATTTTGAAATAAATGTGTTCACTTGAAATTCATTTGAAAAAGGCAGTGCCGAAAATTCGTCAGTATCAAAAAACATCGATATATTACTGATTTATAGTTTTCAAGCTGTCTTTTTAATAAATTAAATGTGTTTGAATTAAGAAATTAATTCACATTAAAATTAAAATGAATTTTGGATTTTATAGCCATGAATAAGAATGAAAGTATAATCAATTATATCAAGCTTTTCAAATAGCTTCTCCAATGAAATCAAAACAACAAAATCAAAGAGATTGTAACGAGCTTTGGAATTCGATTAAAATACCAAAGATTTGAACATGAAATGTGTTGAAAAAGTACGGGAGCTAAAGATAAGTCAAAGCCGTTTAAAAGGAACTATCCAATCTTTTTTTCAGTCATCAGAAAGTACATTAAATTCTGTTGTACAACAATCATCTACACAGAATATTGAATCCATTCAAAATGAAAGTCAAATAGTATAGTCAACTGAAGCAAATCTATTTGCGGAATCCGTTTCACAAAATGACGCAAAATGTCCAAAACAAATGCAAATTCTAAACGTATTAATATCATAAAACCTCATCTCTATGGTTTATAATTAACTGGAAATTCAGGTCTGATTACAATTGATGATCACAGCAAAATTAAAGCATTGAAGAAAGTAAAGGAAACGTTAGAGAAATTAATAAAAAGTTTGCAAGATAATCAAAAGCGACAACAAGAATTTAGATTTCAAAGAAAGCGTCAACATAATCAGATGATTCAAGAAAATCCCGGATTAGCTGCAAAAAATTACGAGTTCATTTGCTTAAAGGAAGACCATCAATCGTTGCCTGAATTATTATAAACAATTATAAATATTGCTAAACACGGTGCTGCAGTTGATGGTAAACGACATTGTGAATCATTGAGATCTGTGAGAACTTTAAATGAGTTCAGTGAGGCATTGCGTCGAGAAAAATTCGATATTGGGAGGTCTACAGTTTATTATAACTTGATGCCGAAAAACTCACATTCAATTGATGGAAAAAACATGTGAAAGCAGTTCCAGTTAGATTGATTTTCTAGAATAATTTGCTTGGTCCCACAGAAGTTTCAATCATTAGTCAAGATGGTAAGGCAAAAGTTCCTATCGGACTGCCAGCGGCTAACTGCCAAGCTAAACTTTTGATGAACACGAATATCGTGTACGTTTGCCTGATCATGACTGGGTTATTGCTAAACGATATAACGCAGCTCTTGCTGGACTAATTTTACCTCATGATCAATATGGGGAACACATGGATTTGAACGGAAAAACAATAGAAATAAATTTAGAATACGACAACTTTAAATTCGCAGGCGAAGCATTATGTGAAGTTTTTCAAATGTTATGAATGATGGCTGTGAAATAGTTTCTGTTTTTATCAATCGTGATTCTTCTGAAATAGAAAAGTCGATTTTTAGCGTTACGTAATTTACGAACCTTCCCAAATTGATTTATACATTTCACGATATATTAAGTGAAATGGCTATATTTGAAGTGATCATTGAAAAATTATGAGTAAAATCATATAAATGTTGGATTGTCAAAATTTATTAAATTTAATAAAAAATGTTTTCAATTTCAATTTAAAATTTTTTTTTTGTGCTTAAAAAATAAAATTTATTTCTTAATAAAACACATTTTTGAAAAATTTATAAATTACTTATAAATTATATTATGATTTTTACATATTTTTATAATTTTGTTTGATTAGGCAATTTAAAATCAATATAGTTTTTTCGTTTCTAATTAATGATGACAGTGAACCTGTCTAAATATATAGTATATGTGATGTTCGATTGGCGATACATAATATTTAAATAAATACCATGTTTATATTTATGTTATAATCTAATTAATTAAAGTAATACATAATCTTTTAGTCTAAAAATAAATAAATAATAAATAAATAAAATAAAACAAATATTAAATGAAAAAATGTTGAATTTCAATTGGAAAGCAGGTGTTTTTGTAATTATGTAGTTATTTATACCAGAATAATTATAAAGTATTAGATATTGAATAATTAATTACTTATTTAAGATTTTAGGATTGAAATTGTCGTTGATAGAATAAATTTACCAATGATAGATTTAATAATTCTTTGATATTTTTTGGCAAAAAGAAATATTTGTTTAATTTTAACTAGAAATTTAAGATTGGTATATTTGTGAAACATTAAATAATTTCAAATTAAATGACTGAATATCATTTTATTAAATTTAGGTTTCTATATTCGTGAGGTTCAAATATAGGTCCGAATGGGAAAACCGAGTTCCTGAATACTATTAGAAGAATTCAGTTCTTCGATGTTATTATTTATTCATAATTATTAATTTCTTACTGCTTATGTTTTTTTTGCATATCTAGCTGCACATTTACTAGCCAAATATTAAAATGAAACAATGATAGTCGAAAATACTTGAAATCAGTCATTCTTTTTTTGAGGTGCTGTCGTTTGAAGTTTAAACAAGAAATACCAACATACAATCTCGTATCAATTAGTAAATTAAAATCTACAACTACATTTCATATTAATAATATAATAACAATGCAATATTACCGCATAAACAATAAAATTTTTGAGATGGTCATACATAAATCCAAAGCCTTACAAGACATAAAAATAAACGTTTCCTTTTACAAAAGATGATTAAAAAGAATATCTTGGGACATTTTCTAGGTTTTATGAGTCCTTTCATAAGGGACTAAAGGAAGAAATATGTCTCTTTTGTTAAATTTATATTTATTAAATTTATAAATTAAACATTTTATATTGTGAAATATTATCGTAAAATAAACAAAACTAATTTTGAAAAAGAGAGACAAATTTGTTTTCAAAAATTAATAATATCTCAATGCAAACAAACAAAATCATATAGAACTATTTCATTATATTTTCCACAATCAAATTAATCAACACAAAAATATTTTAATCTAAATTTCAAAACAGTTTTTTTCAGATATTTCTCAGAAAATCAATAATTATCAATTGATTTTCTACTGGAAGTCAATGTAAAATCTAATAATTCCAAAATAAAATTGAGCTCAAAAATCCAACTGTGTCACAACTTCTGACAAAATCTTAGTTGATAATTAAAAATTTCAGAAGTTTTATTTTCTTTAATCATTGATAAAGAAAACTTTTCTAATTTGTTTTCTCAGTAGTTTTTAATTTCCTTTTATTTAGTTTTTTAAATAATATCAGGCAATGTAAATATATATTTATTTATTTATATATTGGATGACTTGTTTAAATTAATAAAATGTTAGAAGGAACATTTGTCTATATTTAAAACGGTTTTCTAAATTGTTTTTATTTTTTGTACGTTATTTTATTAATCATTAAATAATTTTTCTTTAAAAAATTATTTGTAAGATTTTGTTCTAAATAATCAATTATTTTTAAATTTATACTAAATATATTTAAAGATTTTTAAATATTTTATTTCAATTTTTAATTTTAATAATATATTTATTTTTTTATATAATTGAAATTTAAAATTATTTAACTTAATAGATTAATACATTACAAAAACAAACAATATCGGCATAATTATTAAAATTTTCTAATGAAATTTTAAAATCAGACATGAATTTTTTACTTATACAGCTTTTATTTATTCAAGCTCGTGGATTTTACAGTCCAAAGGGTTAACGGATATTAGTGAGCAATAATTTAAGGATTGGTTAAATTAAAAAAAAAATTAAAATGAAATATTTTTTAATAAAATTTGTTTAAAAAAATTTATAATATTCATAGTTTTATCTATTTTACCTGATGATGACAGGAAAACCATCGAAATAGATCGTAAAACGAATGTTTGAAAGGCGGTTTTTATAATTAAACTTTTTAATCTAATTCTTATGTTAAATATCATTTATTGACCGAAAGGATTAACCGATATTAGTGAGTACCAATTTAAAGATTGTTAAAATTAACAAGTAAATTAAAATGAAATTATAATGAAATATTTTTTAATAAAATTTGTTTAAAAAATGAGTTTATAAAACTTATTATATCTATAGTTTTATCTTCCTGATGACGACAGGAAAACCGTTGAAATATATCGTTAAACGACTGTTTGAAAGGTGCTCTTTCTATAATTAAACTTTTTTAATCTGATTTTAATGTTAAAGATCATTATCAATGTGGTAATTTTAAAATCAAAACATTCTTTACAATTAAACGAAATTCACATTTAATGTCAAACTGTATTATCAATATCTCAAAAATAATTTCGAATTTGACATTTACCGAAACATAACTTTACAATTTACTAACAAATTTTATGTAAATAAATTTCCATTGGTTTCGACGTTTCTTAATTGTCAAACAAAAATAACATTTCAAACCGTCGAAAAAAAAACGAATTTCAAATTCCAAAAATAAACTTATAAATATTTCATGTTTTCTCTGGTAAATTTGTTAAAATATTTCCATAAACAATCCGATCATGTTTTTTCCAGGATCAAATAGCAGTCAAGAATTAGTCTCCATGTTCTGTAAGCATTACGGGAAGAAATCACCCCCCGAGTATATGCAAATAGTAATCATATTTGACATGTGATGATACAAGCATTTGTTATTTGTACAGATGATAATTTCTAGAGTTCGAAAGAAGGCAAATAGGGAAATCGTATTTTTGTTTGATAAAAATTCAGAAACTAAAAAAGCTAATTGAGTGTTTTAATTGTTTGATTAATGATTGAGATTTTCTTTCGAAACATCATCACTTATGTTTGTTTTTTTATATATCTAATTACTTTTCGTTGTTTATTTTTCGATTTAATTGGAAAAAGATTTCGTTTTGCTTGTTTGTATTTTCTATTAACTATTTTCCTTTTCAGTTCAATGTTTAATTTAGTATTTCAAAAAGAATAAAATAATTACTAATTTTAAAATTATTATTATTATTATTATTATTATTATTATTATTATTATTATTATTATTATTATTATTATTATTATTATTATTATTATTATTATTATTATTATTATTATTATTATTATTATTATTATTATTATTATTATTATTATTATTATTATTATTATTATTATTGTTATTATTATTAATTATTATTATTATTATTATTATTATTATTATTATTATTATTATTATTATTATTATTATTATTATTATTATTATTGTTATTATTATTAATATTATTATTATTATTATTATTATTATTATTATTATTATTATTATTATTATTATTATTATTATTATTATTATTATTATTATTATTATTATTATTATTATTATTATTATTTTATTTATATTATTTATGGATTTTGATAATTCTGATATTGTCGATTGGAATCTTTGGTAGAAAGATCGAATCAACAAATTTTAATCAAAATTTGTCATTTCTATTGATTTATTTGATAAATTCAACAAATGATCCATCTAAAAATGGATTATTTTTATGGAATTTTACGATCAATCAATCATGTATTTATATGCAGAAAAATATCTTTTTAAATTACGAATTTTCTGAACTCTTCTATTTAGAAGATCAATAAATATCTTTTATTTAATTTTGAATATATTTAAACAAATAAACGATTTTTTTCCTTTTAATTTTATTATTCTGAATAGATTCATTTTATTTATATTATACACTATTATATTATATTGTATTATATTTCCAACGAAATTAATTTTTATTTATTAAAATATAATAATAATAACAATAATAATAATAACAATAATAATAATAATAATAATAATAATAATAATAATAATAAATAATAATAATAATAATAATAATAATAATAATAATAATAATAATAATAATAATAATAATAATAATAATAATAATAATAATAATAATAATAATAATAATAATAATAATAATAATAATAATAATAATAATAATAATAATAATAATAATAATAATAATAATAATAATAATAATAATAATAATAATAATAATAATAATAATAATAATAATAATAATAATATAAAGTGATGATTTCTTGGTAGCAGCATTTATTATTTAAAACAATAAAATGATAATTTAAGCCTTTTGCTGCTAATAATGTATTTAATGAAAAGATTTTCGACTATAAGATAGTTCTTGTCAATCTCATGGAATTTAGCAATGTTCTTCCCCAAAATACCTTTCAATCTTTCTTTTATTTCCTTTCTCTTAATTCTCATTTGTTGTAAATATAATATATAAATATAATATATGAATTCTTTTATTAAAAACTTTTAAAATTTTACTGAAAATTAAAATTAAAAATAAAATAAAATAAATACCACTTAAAACTCCAAAATGACACAAACTAAAAATTTTAAAATTTTTTTCTACAGCTTCTATAATTAGCTTCTAGAACCCTAATAAAATATTTCAAAATATTCTAAATAAAGCCTCCAATAACCACTTATATATGCTATTTAAATATTTCAATAAATGTGTCAATTCTGATTTTTAAATCCTATTTCTTAAAATTTTCTATATTATTTTAATTATTACTTTTTAATTTATTATCTATTTTTATTATCCATTGAAATATTTTTTCTTTCCTCTCTTGGCTGACATTGCCGGAGATGTCTGCTCAACGAGGATGTTCCACCAGAATCTAGATGTTCTTTAACTCTTTGATGCAAAGTCCTGAGTGTACTTTCAATGTAGATTTCATTGCATACATTGCACGTGATGCAATAGACGATGTTCTTTCTAAAACACATATCTTTCGGTGTCTGGCAGTTTTTCATTGTGCAATTGTTTTCTCTATTTATGTTGCCTGCCAGAGCCCTTCTCAATGTCCAAGATTTATGTGCTATCCAAATTGGAAGACCGGTACGTTTAAGTTCTTTCAGGATCTTGAAGTCGAGTGTGTCACTGATGAATGGGATATTCAGATAGAAATATTTCTGATTTTTTTGTGTTAATTCCCTAGATCTTCTTGGGGTAGAATTCATTCTTTCAATGTCCTCACCTTGGTATCCGTTTCGTTGTAGGATTTTATTGAAATTTGATTGTTCTTTAAAGTTTTCGTTTTTTTTCCATGCATCGATTGGCTATTCTTCGTTTCTCGTTTCTTATGACATGTACTTTCTGTAAGTATGGAAGCGCTGATCTTTGGTGCATAAATATTTCTTTGCGAGCTGGTTTTCTGTAGAATCCGTATGTTGGAGTATTTGCTTCTATTTTAATTCTCAAATCCAATAAATTGAGGGATCCATCTTCTTCCGGATATTCGATTTCGAACTTAATATCTCGGTGAGCCGCATTGAATGTATGAAATATTTCCTCCGCTTCTTTTCTGCTTTTGGTCGTGATGAAGATATTATCTACATATCTTGCATAGAAACCGATGGAATGTATGGTCCTCAGTGTCTGTCGTTCGAAGAACATTGCTATATTCCAGGAGATTGACAAGGACTATCTTATAGTCGAAAATCTTTTCATTAAATACATTATTTGCAGTAAAAGGCTTAAATTATCATTTTATTGTTTTAAATAATAATAATAATAATAATAATAATAATAATAATAATAATAATAATAATAATAATAATAATAATAATAATAATAATAATAATAATAATAATAATAATAATAATAATAATAATAATAATAATAATAATAATAATAATAATAATAATAATAATAATAATAATAATAATAATAATAATAATAATAATAATGGGTTTTAGGGCTTATCAATCAACAATAAAGAAAGCCTAGAATCATATTATATAAAATAAAAAATTTGCCTAAACATAGTGTAATTCTCATAATGAAAGAATAAATTTTGTCAATAATTGAAGAGTTGTTGTAAGTTTTTTAACATTTCGTAATGATAAATATTAGATGAAAAGGAATTGAAAATTTTGTTTATACTGATTATTTACCGATTTCATAGAGACAACGTTTGAAAACTGTATCAAAATATTAAAGAAAGGCACCACTTTTGCCGAAAATATTTAATAAGTTTTTATATTTATTATTTATATTACAAAAGCATAATAAAAATAATAATTATTATTTGTATTATTATTAATATGATAATTATAGTAAGAGTGTTATATTTTTTGGCGGATGTCTGACACTTTATTAAGATAAACAACGTAAGCTTTGCCTGTGATACCCGGTGAAGGTCCCAATATTAGACTAGTTTCGAGCTTTTGGATATAGGATCACTAGAGTCCTGGACGATGTCCGAGGAATGACCTGAAGTGTACAAAAAAAGAAATGCTTGAATCAGAAAATACATCGTTGTTATTCCCGTAAACATTTCCATTGTCATTATCGTCAACATTTGAATTTTCATACTCATCAAAATTATCACTGTCATTATCATTAAAACTTTCATTGGTGCATTAAATGTCTCCAACATAATTTTAGTCTTGGATCATCTGTCAGTTTGTAGGAATATTGAAAAGAACTTCCCGATCGGTTATTGAAATTGCATTTCCTGATGCGATAGATTTAAAATGAACCAAGATATCCTTAGAGCTACAATCATTGTCAACACTTATGAATTAATATCCATTCTTTAAGTTACACCATTTCATAATTTAAACCAGCGGTGCCCATCATCACCTCAATCCAGCTCAGTAAATTATAATTAATGTAAATCGACCGGTAGCAATAGCATTTTTTAAAACTATAAACTTGTTTTAAAAAAAAATGCGAAAAATGTGAAAAAACGAATCAACCGTGATCTATTAACTATAGAAATCGATGTACTTGTATTGTCGAATATATTTGACAAAAACACGGAAAAAGTTAATTATTATAATTTTAAATATGTGTGTGTAATATTATTTATAAAAGTAAAGTCATGAATTTTGTTTTATGAATTTTTTATGAATTCAGACCGTATATCAATATTTATATTTTTAGACGAGTTTTCGATACAGTCTTGGATACAACACTTGGAAAAAGTTGCGCAGAAAATTCCTGGAAAATAAATCATTATTTTAAAAATACTAGGGGCTCTGCCCCTGTTTGCTTCGCTTCACCAACCCCGTTAGAACATGGGGTTAATGATAAAGTAAATATCAAGGGAGTAAGTACAAAAGAATAAAAAGCATTAAAAAAATAAATAAAAAAATTAAAATTCGGATTGAGGGGACCCTTAGCTTTTTTATATATAGAGATATATCAAGAATTTATATGATCTAACCATTCATGGAAGAGATAATAGAAAATAAATTGTGTAAATTCTTTGGTTGATAATTTTGCCATGATTTTTTGCATATTGTTTTTTTTCATATATCATTTGACTCGGTTTACTTTCTTGGAACACTTATAATGTATTTTGAAAAATAGCTCTTTTAATTCTTTAATGAATTTTATTTAAATCAATGTTTTTTAGCTTTACTTAATAAATATCCTTTCATAAGACAGAGATCTTCGGAGTGAAGTCTGTATTTTACAGCCCTTTCTATCGTACCATACATAAATATAAAATAAACTAAATAACACATTTATAGTATGAAATATCTGTACAAATATTTATTTTTGGGCTATTTTATTTGACCCGATGTCTTTTAAAGTCTTCTAAATGCTCCCAGATGAATTTCATAATACACTAATCGAGTATAAGTTATTGTTTTTAGTAAATATTAAATAGATTTTTTGATGTTAAGAAATTAATTTTAAGTCTAATCTTTTTTTATATTATATTTTACCATTAATAGGACAATTTGATTTCTTTTAATCAAATTAAATTATTTGTTTTAAAAAATTTATACTAAATGTAAACAAATACAAACCTTTAAATATAAAACTTTTTAATTAAAACAAAAATTATTTAAACAATTAAATGATAATTTAAGACTTTAAATTATCATTTATCATTTTATCAATTATCATTTAATTGTTTAAAATTTAATCAATGCTGCTACCAAGAAATCATCACTTTAAAAATTATTTAAATATTTTAATTAATTTTGAAAATATTTAAAAATGTATAGTTAATTTTTGGATCATCCTGAAATACTAATAAAAAATTTCAATTTATTTTTAGATTATAAAATAGTTATCAATAAATGTTTGAATAAGTTACACATTTATCATGGTGAAAATAAATTTATCCAAGAAAAATAATTACAGAACGTCAATAAAATTTCAAAACTGATTAATTATATATCGATCATCTAAATCCAAGTGCCAAAATAAAATTTGAGTACCTCGAAGTAGCCCTCGTCACTAATTAGTCTAAATATCAAAAAACTAAGCACCAGATAATTTTTAATTCAACAAGCATTGCAATCGATTTTTTCAATTGAAATTTTCTGAATGGAAAAAAAAAGTTTTTTTTTCTTTTTTCATATATTGTTTTAACAATTGGAAAAATAAAAGAATTTTTATAATCAAACCTTTAAATCAGTTGACAATTTGTCAATTAAAATGAAAAATATTAAATTTCTTTTTAATTTCAAATTCAACAAGACAATGAAAGGAGACGAGAGATAATTCAATTTTGGAAAGTTCTATGCATTTTTTTCATAATTTATTAATAATTTCATTTTTTAATTTTTTTTTCTTTTCGTAAATTAAACGATTTAAAATGTTGCAAGCAGTTGTAAAATAATTTTTATTTTAGGATTTTATTTATTTTCATTTAAATTCCCAATATAATTCAATGATTTTATATTTATTTTCTTCAGTGCTAGTTTGTAAGTAATAAAGGCAATGCTGATATGTAAATTCAGTAAAAGAAATTTTATAGGGAAAAAACAGATCAAATGTGAACAATGAGAAAATAATGTTACTGGTGTTTTATTTCTGTCATCTTTATTAATTTTTTTAAATAATCTCTTTTATTTCTTTTATTTTTGTACCTATTGTCAACTGATTGTATAATTTAACTTCGAAATATCTATTATAATTTGTACTGAACAAAATATGATGTATAAATGCATTCAATATTCTCATTTACAAAATCAATCAACATTTCACATTGACATTCTTCCAATTTATGTAATAAAAAATATTAATAAAAAAATTTTAATTTAATAATTTTAATATTTTCATTAAATTACTGTTAACCTTACTTAGAAAATACATCAGCTTTTTATTATCAATGCAATTATAACTCATGTAATTTCTACTTTCAATTATTTAATCACTGAAGGTTCCTCAACAAGGTACATTCAAAAACGACATTAACGAAAAGAACTGTCTGGTGTGTAGAATGACAAGCAAAGAGATATAAATAAAGAATTGTATGTTCCAAGTGCAATAAAGAGGGGCATAGAGAATGTTGTCATTGTCATTTGTGTGGTAAAATAATTTTTATAAGTTTTCTAGTTATATAATTTTATTTAATAGAGAATTTATTTTTGTGTTTCATTAACAACAACTGTTTTAATTCTTGCAAAATCTTGCATCTTATCCACCAGCAGAGTTTGACTGTTCGTTAATCAACATTTTGTGAGTAGATAAATTTCTTATTTCTGATGAGTTTTATTTTTCTCTCCAATTTTGCCTTTAAATCGTATTCTTAAATTTTTCTTATTTTATTATAATAAATTATAATTTTATTAAATTTATTTTCAGTAATTTTTAGTAAATGCTTATTTTGGCTACATTTATATTATGTTATTTTAATTAATTTAGCTGTAATTAACCATGCTATTGGCAAAAAAATTTTTTTGTTTTAAATTTTATTCGAATAAATTAACAATAAAATTAAAACTATAACAACATATTTTATTAAATCTCAATGATCATTGTGAGGAGTTAAAATTAAAATACTAAATTAAATTAGTTCATGATTAAAATTTGTAAAGTTTTAATTGAAACTTAAATTATTTTAAGATATTAAAATTGAAATGATAATTGAAATTTTAAAATAAAATAATTTTTAATAAAATTGAAATTCAAGTATGAATGCGATGGTATGTTGATATTTGGTTGAAATTAAAATTTAGAAAATGTCCCAAGAATATTTGTTTATATAATCAGATTTAATGAAATATAATTTTGGATTTAATAGTCTTAGTAATTTATTTTGATGACCGAAGAATTAAATGTTATAGCTTCTAACATGGCGACCATTCCAACGGATCTGCTTATTGGAAGATTACTTCCAGAAAAATTCCACAGAGGAGATGACCTCGAATTATTTATCAAAGAATGTCAGAGGTTCTTTGAAATAACGAAGACACCAGTGAAGACCCAAATGGTACTAGTTATTACACTTCTGGACAGGACTTTGATTGAAGAATATGAAACCGCAGAAGGTAAAACCGTTGAACAGAAATTAAGAGCAGCTTTTCATCGACCAACGTCATTGATTGATGACTTAAGAGAAGCCTTGAACTACGAGCAAGGTAACGAATCAGCGGAAATATTTATAGAGAAAATATCAAAAATGACTAAAAAATTGGCCTCACACACTTGGAATGAGGAAGAAATTCAGAAATGTTTATTGACACATTGTGTAAGAGATAAAGAAGTCAGGAAAGAAATCGAAATGAAAGATCTCAAAACGGCGGAACAAATTAAAGAAACTATAAAGAAGATAGAAAAAGTTAACAAGGTTATTGAACAAGTAAACACGGTGAGATCAATACGACCTACAACTGGGGGAAGAACTTATAGAGATGTAGTACAAGTTGGAGCCACGAAGAGAGAAATCAACGAATGGAAACCAGAGACAAGAGTTAAAGTGATAGAATGCTGGACGTGTCAAAAACCGGGACACAGTAGCAGAGAATGTAATATAAAAAGAAGATTTCAATGTTATGCATGTGGTGTTGAAGGTCACATACGAAGAGAATGCCCAACAATCAAATGTCATAGATGCAATGCACGAGGACACAAAGAAAGAGAGTGCTACACAAATATGGAAAGACGAAATCAAGGAAGAGATCGAGACCAAAGGAAGATGTCAGGAAGAAGAATTCAAAGAAATACCTATCAACAAAGGGAAGATATGTATCAATCAAGGAACGTACATCAAAGACAATGGGGAAACCAACAATATAACAGAAAAGATATTGCAGCTATCGAGTCTGATGATGAGATGATGAATACAAAACAGTCAAGCCAGCCAGACGAGTATAACAGGGAGAATGACCCAAACGAGCACGCTCCGTCAAACGGGACATTGATCGGAGCAATTTACTAAGTAATATTGATTTCAACCAAAGAATGAATGCTAACGGTATGTGTAATTTAAGTATGTATGATGATTGTATGATTGATAAAGATTGTAGTGTTTTTGAACGTGATATTAATAATAATAGTAGTGTAGAAATTAAAAAGTCGAATGATAAGGAAATTCAGAAAAAATTTAAAGAGGAGTGTAAAGTAAATGAATTAGTAAAACACGAGGAAAGAACTATAGAGAAAATTTACAAATTCCTCAAGAAAAATGGAGACGTGTGTATTAATGAAATTGTAGAAGATACTAGAGAGCAGAATATTTTGTCAGTAGAAGAACAAAAAAGTCCAGTAATAACATATAATATAATGCAAGGTAGACCGAGTACAACACTGGATATCCAAGGGCGGAAAGTAGATTGTTTATTGGATACAGGAGCGCGAATTAATGTGATGGCTAAATCTGTAATTGATCGATTAGAAAATATCGAAATATTAGAAACAAGGGAATCGCTAAGATGTGCAAACAACAGTAGATTAGAAACTATGGGTAAAATAAACATCAATGTTAAAATGGGCAGTATTGAAAGAAATGTAACATTCATTATAGTAAAGAATTTAATACCAGAAATTATTGGAGGAGTAGAACTACAAAGGTTATTTGGTATAGAATTGAAATGTATACTAGAAGAACATGGAAAACGTAGTGATTTCATTTGCGAAATAGAAGCTAGATTTGGGCGGATTATAACAGATGAAGAAAGATTACGTCATGCCATCGACGTTTTAAAAGTTACCGGAAATAAGAGACTGCTAGAAATATTTCAGGCAAACAAGAATGTTTTTATGGCAGATAAATGGGACATTGGGTGTACCAATCTGATAAAACATAAGATCATCACGAAAGGAGAGCCAATAATGATTAAACCGAGACGTCAGCCAATAAATTTGGAAAACAAGATTGAGGAAGCAATAAAAAATCTAGAAAACAACGGAATAATTAGGAAGTGTAATTCACCGTGGAACACACCTTTAGTTTGTGTATGGAAGAAAGAGAAAAAAGACATCAGGCTTTGTCTAGACTTCAGACAATTAAACAAGATAACAGAAAGACAAGCATTTCCAATGCCAAATGTAGATGAAATTTTAGACATCCTACACGGATCCAGATATTTTAGCTCAATCGACTTGGGAAATGCTTATTACCAAGTGAAGTTAGATAAAGAATCTCAAGAGAAAACAGCATTCTCAACAAAAGAAGGACAGTTCTGTTTTAACAGGATGCCGTTCGGTATTGCAGCGGCACCAGGAACATTTCAAGAATTAATGACGAAAGTATTGAAAGATTTGTGGAAAGATGGAGTGATGGTATATTTAGACGACATCCTAATATTCACAAAGACAGAAGAAGACCATTATAACATATTTGGAAAAGTCCTAGGGAAGATCGCAACAGCAGGACTAAGATTGAACCCCGAAAAATGTCAAATATTTAGAAAAGAAGTGAAGTTTCTGGGACACATAATAAATAAAGACGGCATACAAACAGATAATACTAAGATAGAAGCAATACAATCATTTCAAAAACCAAAATGTGTGAAGAATCTGAGGAGCTTTCTGGGTATCTGTAACTATTATCGACGGTTCATAAAAGACTATGCAAAGAAGGCAAGAGCACTAGAAAGCATATGCGGAAAAAACAATGAGAAAATAAGATGGACAGAGATGTGTGAAAAGGCGTTCAGGGAAATGAAAGAAGCATTGATAACCGCCCCAGTATTGGTATTTCCAGATTTCAGAAAAGAATTTATATTAGACACAGACGCGAGCTTCGATACTATTGGAGCAGTTCTTTCGCAAAAGGATGAAAAAGGACATGAACATGTCATTGCATATGGTTCACATGCGATGAGCAGCCACGAAAAAGGATACTGCATTACCAGAAAAGAATTATTGGCAATATACTATTTTTGTAAACATTTCAACCATTACTTATATGGTAAGAGATTCGTACTGAGAACGGACCATAAAGCTATTACGTTTATGGTAACAACGAAGAAACCAATAACTGCTCAATTCCAGACATGGATCAACTATTTAAGCAGCCTGGATATTAAAATGGAATACAGGAAAGGAACAAGCCATACAAACGCGGATATGCTATCCAGGAAAACATGCGGAACATGTGTACAGTGTATGATGGAACACGAAGACGCAAAAACCGGCAAAATTAAAACCAGAATATTAACAGTAACAGCAGAAGACGGATATAACAAGTGGCAAAATGACAATATGGAGGTCCAAGAAATAAAGAATAAGTTAGAAAATAAAGATTGTAAGTTCATAATGGAAAACAACACGGTACTAACTAAGCAAGGTAAAATATGGATACCGTCAGATAATAGACAGAGGATGATAAAAGAAGTACACGTATTGCTGTGCCATGCAGGTGCACAGAAAGTAACAAAATATATCCAGAATAACTGCGACATGGAAAATTTAACAACGGAAGTAAAAAAGGTAATTGAGAACTGCGAAAGATGTCAGAAAATGAAAACGATAACAACCAAGACAAAGGAGGAAACTCAAACAATAAAGAGTACAGAACCATTCGAGAAGATATATATGGATATATGTGGGCCATTGAAAGAAACGTTCAACAAAAAGAAATATATTTGCGGAATCATTGACCACTATAGTAAATACATCTCATTAACGGCCATAAACAAGCAAGACGAAAAAACAATTAGTGAGACGTTATTAAATAAATGGATATTAAAGTTTGGAGCTCCAAAAGAACTTCATGTAGATTGTGGGAAGAACTTTGAAGCAAGAAGTATAAAAGAACTAGCAAAGGCAGCTGGCATTGAATTAATTTTCTCAAGCCCATATCACCATAACACGAATGGTATTATTGAAAGACAATTCAGAACAATCAGAGAGTATATTAACGCGTCATTGAATGAAGGAGGAAGGAAAAACTGGGCTGATATAGTGCCAGAAATAGAATATACGTTAAATGCAACAGTTCAAAAAACAACGGGAGTAAGCCCAGCAGAGATTATATTTGGGAGGAAAATCGACAGAATGAAATGGTACTCGAATAAAGAAATAAATAGAGAAGATATGGAAAAGAGAATAGAGGATAAAACACTAAAACCAAAAATAAGCAAAACAGTGAGAGATTTTGAAATGGAAGATGTGGTCTTGATCAAACAAGAAATTCGAAATAAAGACGATGCAAGATGGGAAGGGCCGTACAAAGTGATAAAGAAAATACATGAACGGAGCTACTTACTTAAAGATCAAAATGGGAAGATGGTAGTCAGAAATGTTGAGAAGATCAAACATTTTAAAAAAGGGGGATGTGAGGAGTTAAAATTAAAATACTAAATTAAATTAGTTCATGATTAAAATTTGTAAAGTTTTAATTGAAACTTAAATTATTTTAAGATATTAAAATTGAAATGATAATTGAAATTTTAAAATAAAATAATTTTTAATAAAATTGAAATTCAAGTATGAATGCGATGGTATGTTGATATTTGGTTGAAATTAAAATTTAGAAAATGTCCCAAGAATATTTGTTTATATAATCAGATTTAATGAAATATAATTTTGGATTTAATAGTCTTAGTAATTTATTTTGATGACCGAAGAATTAAATGTTATAGCTTCTAACATGGCGACCATTCCAACGGATCTGCTTATTGGAAGATTACTTCCAGAAAAATTCCACAGAGGAGATGACCTCGAATTATTTATCAAAGAATGTCAGAGGTTCTTTGAAATAACGAAGACACCAGTGAAGACCCAAATGGTACTAGTTATTACACTTCTGGACAGGACTTTGATTGAAGAATATGAAACCGCAGAAGGTAAAACCGTTGAACAGAAATTAAGAGCAGCTTTTCATCGACCAACGTCATTGATTGATGACTTAAGAGAAGCCTTGAACTACGAGCAAGGTAACGAATCAGCGGAAATATTTATAGAGAAAATATCAAAAATGACTAAAAAATTGGCCTCACACACTTGGAATGAGGAAGAAATTCAGAAATGTTTATTGACACATTGTGTAAGAGATAAAGAAGTCAGGAAAGAAATCGAAATGAAAGATCTCAAAACGGCGGAACAAATTAAAGAAACTATAAAGAAGATAGAAAAAGTTAACAAGGTTATTGAACAAGTAAACACGGTGAGATCAATACGACCTACAACTGGGGGAAGAACTTATAGAGATGTAGTACAAGTTGGAGCCACGAAGAGAGAAATCAACGAATGGAAACCAGAGACAAGAGTTAAAGTGATAGAATGCTGGACGTGTCAAAAACCGGGACACAGTAGCAGAGAATGTAATATAAAAAGAAGATTTCAATGTTATGCATGTGGTGTTGAAGGTCACATACGAAGAGAATGCCCAACAATCAAATGTCATAGATGCAATGCACGAGGACACAAAGAAAGAGAGTGCTACACAAATATGGAAAGACGAAATCAAGGAAGAGATCGAGACCAAAGGAAGATGTCAGGAAGGAAGAATTCAAAGAAATACCTATCAACAAAGGGAAGATATGTATCAATCAAGGAACGTACATCAAAGACAATGGGGAAACCAACAATATAACAGAAAAGATATTGCAGCTATCGAGTCTGATGATGAGATGATGAATACAAAACAGTCAAGCCAGCCAGACGAGTATAACAGAGAGAATGACCCAAACGAGCACGCTCCGTCAAACGGGACATTGATCGGAGCAATTTACTAAGTAATATTGATTTCAACCAAAGAATGAATGCTAACGGTATGTGTAATTTAAGTATGTATGATGATTGTATGATTGATAAAGATTGTAGTGTTTTTGAACGTGATATTAATAATAATAGTAGTGTAGAAATTAAAAAGTCGAATGATAAGGAAATTCAGAAAAAATTTAAAGAGGAGTGTAAAGTAAATGAATTAGTAAAACACGAGGAAAGAACTATAGAGAAAATTTACAAATTCCTCAAGAAAAATGGAGACGTGTGTATTAATGAAATTGTAGAAGATACTAGAGAGCAGAATATTTTGTCAGTAGAAGAACAAAAAAGTCCAGTAATAACATATAATATAATGCAAGGTAGACCGAGTACAACACTGGATATCCAAGGGCGGAAAGTAGATTGTTTATTGGATACAGGAGCGCGAATTAATGTGATGGCTAAATCTGTAATTGATCGATTAGAAAATATCGAAATATTAGAAACAAGGGAATCGCTAAGATGTGCAAACAACAGTAGATTAGAAACTATGGGTAAAATAAACATCAATGTTAAAATGGGCAGTATTGAAAGAAATGTAACATTCATTATAGTAAAGAATTTAATACCAGAAATTATTGGAGGAGTAGAACTACAAAGGTTATTTGGTATAGAATTGAAATGTATACTAGAAGAACATGGAAAACGTAGTGATTTCATTTGCGAAATAGAAGCTAGATTTGGGCGGATTATAACAGATGAAGAAAGATTACGTCATGCCATCGACGTTTTAAAAGTTACCGGAAATAAGAGACTGCTAGAAATATTTCAGGCAAACAAGAATGTTTTTATGGCAGATAAATGGGACATTGGGTGTACCAATCTGATAAAACATAAGATCATCACGAAAGGAGAGCCAATAATGATTAAACCGAGACGTCAGCCAATAAATTTGGAAAACAAGATTGAGGAAGCAATAAAAAATCTAGAAAACAACGGAATAATTAGGAAGTGTAATTCACCGTGGAACACACCTTTAGTTTGTGTATGGAAGAAAGAGAAAAAAGACATCAGGCTTTGTCTAGACTTCAGACAATTAAACAAGATAACAGAAAGACAAGCATTTCCAATGCCAAATGTAGATGAAATTTTAGACATCCTACACGGATCCAGATATTTTAGCTCAATCGACTTGGGAAATGCTTATTACCAAGTGAAGTTAGATAAAGAATCTCAAGAGAAAACAGCATTCTCAACAAAAGAAGGACAGTTCTGTTTTAACAGGATGCCGTTCGGTATTGCAGCGGCACCAGGAACATTTCAAGAATTAATGACGAAAGTATTGAAAGATTTGTGGAAAGATGGAGTGATGGTATATTTAGACGACATCCTAATATTCACAAAGACAGAAGAAGACCATTATAACATATTTGGAAAAGTCCTAGGGAAGATCGCAACAGCAGGACTAAGATTGAACCCCGAAAAATGTCAAATATTTAGAAAAGAAGTGAAGTTTCTGGGACACATAATAAATAAAGACGGCATACAAACAGATAATACTAAGATAGAAGCAATACAATCATTTCAAAAACCAAAATGTGTGAAGAATCTGAGGAGCTTTCTGGGTATCTGTAACTATTATCGACGGTTCATAAAAGACTATGCAAAGAAGGCAAGAGCACTAGAAAGCATATGCGGAAAAAACAATGAGAAAATAAGATGGACAGAGATGTGTGAAAAGGCGTTCAGGGAAATGAAAGAAGCATTGATAACCGCCCCAGTATTGGTATTTCCAGATTTCAGAAAAGAATTTATATTAGACACAGACGCGAGCTTCGATACTATTGGAGCAGTTCTTTCGCAAAAGGATGAAAAAGGACATGAACATGTCATTGCATATGGTTCACATGCGATGAGCAGCCACGAAAAAGGATACTGCATTACCAGAAAAGAATTATTGGCAATATACTATTTTTGTAAACATTTCAACCATTACTTATATGGTAAGAGATTCGTACTGAGAACGGACCATAAAGCTATTACGTTTATGGTAACAACGAAGAAACCAATAACTGCTCAATTCCAGACATGGATCAACTATTTAAGCAGCCTGGATATTAAAATGGAATACAGGAAAGGAACAAGCCATACAAACGCGGATATGCTATCCAGGAAAACATGCGGAACATGTGTACAGTGTATGATGGAACACGAAGACGCAAAAACCGGCAAAATTAAAACCAGAATATTAACAGTAACAGCAGAAGGACGGATATAACAAGTGGCAAAATGACAATATGGAGGTCCAAGAAATAAAGAATAAGTTAGAAAATAAAGATTGTAAGTTCATAATGGAAAACAACACGGTACTAACTAAGCAAGGTAAAATATGGATACCGTCAGATAATAGACAGAGGATGATAAAAGAAGTACACGTATTGCTGTGCCATGCAGGTGCACAGAAAGTAACAAAATATATCCAGAATAACTGCGACATGGAAAATTTAGCAACGGAAGTAAAAAAGGTAATTGAGAACTGCGAAAGATGTCAGAAAATGAAAACGATAACAACCAAGACAAAGGAGGAAACTCAAACAATAAAGAGTACAGAACCATTCGAGAAGATATATATGGATATATGTGGGCCATTGAAAGAAACGTTCAACAAAAAGAAATATATTTGCGGAATCATTGACCACTATAGTAAATACATCTCATTAACGGCCATAAACAAGCAAGACGAAAAAACAATTAGTGAGACGTTATTAAATAAATGGATATTAAAGTTTGGAGCTCCAAAAGAACTTCATGTAGATTGTGGGAAGAACTTTGAAGCAAGAAGTATAAAAGAACTAGCAAAGGCAGCTGGCATTGAATTAATTTTCTCAAGCCCATATCACCATAACACGAATGGTATTATTGAAAGACAATTCAGAACAATCAGAGAGTATATTAACGCGTCATTGAATGAAGGAGGAAGGAAAAACTGGGCTGATATAGTGCCAGAAATAGAATATACGTTAAATGCAACAGTTCAAAAAACAACGGGAGTAAGCCCAGCAGAGATTATATTTGGGAGGAAAATCGACAGAATGAAATGGTACTCGAATAAAGAAATAAATAGAGAAGATATGGAAAAGAGAATAGAGGATAAAACACTAAAACCAAAAATAAGCAAAACAGTGAGAGATTTTGAAATGGAAGATGTGGTCTTGATCAAACAAGAAATTCGAAATAAAGACGATGCAAGATGGGAAGGGCCGTACAAAGTGATAAAGAAAATACATGAACGGAGCTACTTACTTAAAGATCAAAATGGGAAGATGGTAGTCAGAAATGTTGAGAAGATCAAACATTTTAAAAAAGGGGGATGTGAGGAGTTAAAATTAAAATACTAAATTAAATTAGTTCATGATTAAAATTTGTAAAGTTTTAATTGAAACTTAAATTATTTTAAGATATTAAAATTGAAATGATAATTGAAATTTTAAAATAAAATAATTTTTAATAAAATTGAAATTCAAGTATGAATGCGATGGTATGTTGATATTTGGTTGAAATTAAAATTTAGAAAATGTCCCAAGAATATTTGTTTATATAATCAGATTTAATGAAATATAATTTTGGATTTAATAGTCTTAGTAATTTATTTTGATGACCGAAGAATTAAATGTTATAGCTTCTAACATGGCGACCATTCCAACGGATCTGCTTATTGGAAGATTACTTCCAGAAAAATTCCACAGAGGAGATGACCTCGAATTATTTATCAAAGAATGTCAGAGGTTCTTTGAAATAACGAAGACACCAGTGAAGACCCAAATGGTACTAGTTATTACACTTCTGGACAGGACTTTGGATTGAAGAATATGAAACCGCAGAAGGTAAAACCGTTGAACAGAAATGAAGAGCAAGCTTTTCATCGACCAACGTCATTGATTGATGACTTAAGAGAAGCCTTGAACTACGAGGCAAGGTAACGAATCAGCGGAAATATTTATAGAGAAAATATCAAAATGACTAAAAAAATTGGCCTCACACACTTGGAATGAGGAAGAAATTCAGAATGTTTATTGACACATTGTGTAAGAGATAAAGAAGTCAGGAAAGAAATCGAAATGAAAGATCTCAAAACGGCGGAACAAATTAAAGAAACTATAAAGAAGATAGAAAAAGTTAACAAGGTTATTGAACAAGTAAACACGGTGAGATCAATACGACCTACAACTGGGGGAAGAACTTATAGAGATGTAGTACAAGTTGGAGCCACGAAGAGAGAAATCAACGAATGGAAACCAGAGACAAGAGTTAAAGTGATAGAATGCTGGACGTGTCAAAAACCGGGACACAGTAGCAGAGAATGTAATATAAAAAGAAGATTTCAATGTTATGCATGTGGTGTTGAAGGTCACATACGAAGAGAATGCCCAACAATCAAATGTCATAGATGCAATGCACGAGGACACAAAGAAAGAGAGTGCTACACAAATATGGAAAGACGAAATCAAGGAAGAGATCGAGACCAAAGGAAGATGTCAGGAGGAAGAATTCAAAGAAATACCTATCAACAAAGGGAAGATATGTATCAATCAAGGAACGTACATCAAAGACAATGGGGAAACCAACAATATAACAGAAAAGATATTGCAGCTATCGAGTCTGATGATGAGATGATGAATACAAAACAGTCAAGCCAGCCAGACGAGTATAACAGGGAGAATGACCCAAACGAGCACGCTCCGTCAAACGGGACATTGATCGGAGCAATTTACTAAGTAATATTGATTTCAACCAAAGAATGAATGCTAACGGTATGTGTAATTTAAGTATGTATGATGATTGTATGATTGATAAAGATTGTAGTGTTTTTGAACGTGATATTAATAATAATAGTAGTGTAGAAATTAAAAAGTCGAATGATAAGGAAATTCAGAAAAATTTAAAGAGGAGTGTAAAGTAAATGAATTAGTAAAACACGAGGAAAGAACTATAGAGAAAATTTACAAATTCCTCAAGAAAAATGGAGACGTGTGTATTAATGAAATTGTAGAAGATACTAGAGAGCAGAATATTTTGTCAGTAGAAGAACAAAAAAGTCCAGTAATAACATATAATATAATGCAAGGTAGACCGAGTACAACACTGGATATCCAAGGGCGGAAAGTAGATTGTTTATTGGATACAGGAGCGCGAATTAATGTGATGGCTAAATCTGTAATTGATCGATTAGAAAATATCGAAATATTAGAAACAAGGGAATCGCTAAGATGTGCAAACAACAGTAGATTAGAAACTATGGGTAAAATAAACATCAATGTTAAATGGGCAGTATTGAAAGAAATGTAACATTCATTATAGTAAAGAATTTAATACCAGAAATTATTGGAGGAGTAGAACTACAAAGGTTATTTGGTATAGAATTGAAATGTATACTAGAAGAACATGGAAAACGTAGTGATTTCATTTGCGAAATAGAAGCTAGATTTGGGCGGATTATAACAGATGAAGAAAGATTACGTCATGCCATCGACGTTTTAAAAGTTACCGGAAATAAGAGACTGCTAGAAATATTTCAGGCAAACAAGAATGATTTTATGGCAGATAAATGGGACATTGGGTGTACCAATCTGATAAAACATAAGATCATCACGAAAGGAGAGCCAATAATGATTAAACCGAGACGTCAGCCAATAAATTTGGAAAACAAGATTGAGGAAGCAATAAAAAATCTAGAAAACAACGGAATAATTAGGAAGTGTAATTCACCGTGGAACACACCTTTAGTTTGTGTATGGAAGAAAGAGAAAAAAGACATCAGGCTTTGTCTAGACTTCAGACAATTAAACAAGATAACAGAAAGACAAGCATTTCCAATGCCAAATGTAGATGAAATTTTAGACATCCTACACGGATCCAGATATTTTAGCTCAATCGACTTGGGAAATGCTTATTACCAAGTGAAGTTAGATAAAGAATCTCAAGAGAAAACAGCATTCTCAACAAAAGAAGGACAGTTCTGTTTTAACAGGATGCCGTTCGGTATTGCAGCGGCACCAGGAACATTTCAAGAATTAATGACGAAAGTATTGAAAGATTTGTGGAAAGATGGAGTGATGGTATATTTAGACGACATCCTAATATTCACAAAGACAGAAGAAGACCACTATGACATATTTGGAAAAGTCCTAGGGAAGATCGCAACAGCAGGACTAAGATTGAACCCCGAAAAATGTCAAATATTTAGAAAAGAAGTGAAGTTTCTGGGACACATAATAAATAAAGACGGCATACAAACAGATAATACTAAGATAGAAGCAATACAATCATTTCAAAAACCAAAATGTGTGAAGAATCTGAGGAGCTTTCTGGGTATCTGTAACTATTATTGACGGTTTCATAAAAGACTATGCAAAGAAGGCAAGAGCACTAGAAAGCATATGCGGAAAAAAACAATGAGAAAATAAGATGGACAGAGATGTGTGAAAAGGCGTTCAGGGAAATGAAAGAAGCATTGATAACCGCCCCAGTATTGGTATTTCCAGATTTCAGAAAAGAATTTATATTAGACACAGACGCGAGCTTCGATACTATTGGAGCAGTTCTTTCGCAAAAGGATGAAAAAGGACATGAACATGTCATTGCATATGGTTCACATGCGATGAGCAGCCACGAAAAAGGATACTGCATTACCAGAAAAGAATTATTGGCAATATACTATTTTTGTAAACATTTCAACCATTACTTATATGGTAAGAGATTCGTACTGAGAACGGACCATAAAGCTATTACGTTTATGGTAACAACGAAGAAACCAATAACTGCTCAATTCCAGACATGGATCAACTATTTAAGCAGCCTGGATATTAAAATGGAATACAGGAAAGGAACAAGCCATACAAACGCGGATATGCTATCCAGGAAAACATGCGGAACATGTGTACAGTGTATGATGGAACACGAAGACGCAAAAACCGGCAAAATTAAAACCAGAATATTAACAGTAACAGCAGAAGGCGGATATAACAAGTGGCAAAATGACAATATGGAGGTCCAAGAAATAAAGAATAAGTTAGAAAATAAAGATTGTAAGTTCATAATGGAAAACAACACGGTACTAACTAAGCAAGGTAAAATATGGATACCGTCAGATAATAGACAGAGGATGATAAAAGAAGTACACGTATTGCTGTGCCATGCAGGTGCACAGAAAGTAACAAAATATATCCAGAATAACTGCGACATGGAAAATTTAGCAACGGAAGTAAAAAAGGTAATCGAGAACTGCGAAAGATGTCAGAAAATGAAAACGATAACAACCAAGACAAAGGAGGAAACTCAAACAATAAAGAGTACAGAACCATTCGAGAAGATATATATGGATATATGTGGGCCATTGAAAGAAACGTTCAACAAAAAGAAATATATTTGCGGAATCATTGACCACTATAGTAAATACATCTCATTAACGGCCATAAACAAGCAAGACGAAAAAAACAATTAGTGAGACGTTATTAAATAAATGGATATTAAAGTTTGGAGCTCCAAAAAGAACTTCATGTAGATTGTGGGAAGAACTTTGAAGCAAGAAGTATAAAAAGAACTAGCAAAGGCAGCTGGCATTGAATTAATTTTCTCAAGCCATATCACCATAACACGAATGGTATTATTGAAAGACAATTCAGAACAATCAGAGAGTATATTAACGCGTCATTGAATGAAGGAGGAAGGAAAACTGGGCTGATATAGTGCCAGAAATAGAATATACGTTAAATGCAACAGTTCAAAAAACAACGGGAGTAAGCCCAGCAAAGATTATATTTGGGAGGAAAATCGACAGAATGAAATGGTACTCGAATAAAGAAATAAATAGAGAAGATATGGAAAAGAGAATAGAGGATAAAACACTAAAACCAAAATAAGCAAAACAGTGAGAGATTTGAAATGGAAGATGTGGTCTTGATCAAACAAGAAATTCGAAATAAAGACGATGCAAGATGGGAAGGGCCGTACAAAGTGATAAAGAAAATACATGAACGGAGCTACTTACTTAAAGATCAAAATGGGAAGATGGTAGTCAGAAATGTTGAGAAGATCAAACATTTTAAAAAAAGGGGGATGTGAGGAGTTAAAATTAAAATACTAAATTAAATTAGTTCATGATTAAAATTTGTAAAGTTTTAATTGAAACTTAAATTATTTTAAGATATTAAAATTGAAAATGATAATTGAAATTTTAAAATAAAAATAATTTTTAATAAAATTGAAATTCAAGTATGAATGCGATGGTATGTTGATATTTGGTTTGAAATTAAAATTTAGAAAATGTCCCAAGAATATTTGTTTATATAATCAGATTTAATGAAATATAATTTTGGATTTAATAGTCTTAGTAATTTATTTTGATGACCGAAGAATTAAATGTTATAGCTTCTAACATGGCGACCATTCCAACGGATCTGCTTATTGGAAGATTACTTCCAGAAAAATTCCACAGAGGAGATGACCTCGAATTATTTATCAAAGAATGTCAGAGGTTCTTTGAAATAACGAAGACACAGTGAAGACCCAAATGGTACTAGTATTACACTTCTGGACAGGACTTTGATTGAAGAATATGAAACCGCAGAAGGTAAAACCGTTGAACAGAAATTAAGAGCAGCTTTCATCGACCACGTCATTGATTGATGACTAAGAGAAGCCTTGAACTTACGAGCAAGGACACGAATCAGCGGAATATTTATAGAGAAAATATCAAAATGACTAAAAAATTGGCCTCACACACTTGGAATGAGGAAGAAATTCAGAAATTTATTGACACATTGTTAAAGAGATAAAGAACTCAGGAAACGAAGATCCGAAATGGAAGATCTCAAAACGCGAAACAAATTAAAGAAACTATAAAGAAGATAGAAAAGTAACAAGGTTATTGAACAAGTAAACACGGTGAGATCAATACGACCTACAAACTGGGGAAGAACTTATAGAGATGTAGTACAAGTTGGAGCCACGAAGAGAGAAAAAACGAATGGAAACCAGAGACAAGAGTTAAAGTGATAGAATGCTGGACGTGTCAAAAACCGGGACACAGTAGCAGAGAATGTACATATAAAAAAAGAAGATTTCAATGTTATGCATGTGGTGTTGAAGTCACATACGAGGAATGCCCAACAATCAAATGTCATAGATGCAATGCACGAGGACACAACAAAGAGAGGCTACACAAATATGGAAAGACGGAAATCAAGGAAGAGATCGAGACCAAAGGAAGATGTCAGGAAGAAGAATTCAAAGAATCCTATCAACAAAGGGAAGATATGTATCAATCAAGGAACGTACATCAAAGACAATGGGAAACCAACAATATAACAGAAAAGATATTGCAGCTATCGAGTCGATGATGAGATTATGAATACAAAACAGTCAAGCCAGCCAGACGAGTATAACAGAGAGAATGACCCAAACGAGCACGCTCCGTCAAACGGGACATTGATCGGAGCAATTTACTAAGTAATATTGATTTCAACCAAAGAATGATGCTAACCCCCTTGGGATATGGTAATTAAGTATGTATGATGATTGTATGATTGATAAAGATTGTAGTGTTTTGAACGTGATATTAATAATAATAGTAGTGTAGAAATTAAAAAGTCGAATGATAAGGAGAATTCAGAAAAATTTAAAGAGGAGTGAAAGTAAATGAATTAGTAAACACGAGGAAAGAACTATAGAGAAATTTACAAATTCCTCAAGAAAAATGGAGACGTGAGGCATTAATGAATTGTAGAAGATACTAGAGAGCAGAAATTTTGTCAGTAGAAGAACAAAAAGTCCAGTAATAACATATAATATAATGCAAGGTAGACCGAGTACAACACTGGATATCCAAGGGCGGAAAGTAGCTGTTTCTGGATACAGGAGCGCGAATTAATGTGATGGCTAAATCTGTAGTGATCGATTAGAAAATATCGAAATATTAGAAACAAGGAATCGCTAAGATGTGCAAAAAACAGTAGATTAGAAACTATGGGTAAATAAACATCAATGTTAAAATGGGCAGTATTGAAAGAAATGTAACATTCATTATAGTAAAGAATTAATACCAGAAAGTATTGGAGGAGTAGAACTACAAAGGTTATTGGTATAGAATTGAAATGTATACTAAAGAACATGGAAAACGTAGTGATTTCATTTGCGAAAAGGAAGCTAGATTTGGGCGGATTATAACAGATGAAGAAGATTACGTCATGCCATCGCGTTTTAAAAGTTACCGGAAANATTTGGGCGGATTATAACAGATGAAGAAAGATTACGTCATGACGTCGACGTTTTAAATGTTACCGGAAATAAAAGACTGTTAGAAATATTTCAGGCGAACAAGAACTTTTTCATAGCAGATAAATGGGATATTGGGTGTACCAATCTGATTAAACATAAGATCATCACGAAAGGAGAGCCAATAATTATTAAACCAAGACGTCAACCAAAAAATTGGAAAGACAAGATTGAGGAAGCAATAAAAAATTTAGAAAACAACGGAATAATTAGGAAGTGTAATTCACCGTGGAACACACCTTTAGTTTGTGTATGGAAGAAAGAGAAAAAAGACTTCAGGCTTTGTCTAGACTTCAGACAATTAAACAAGATAACAGAAAGACAAGCATTTCCAATGCCAAATGTAGATGAAATTTTAGATATTCTATACGGATTCAAATATTTTAGCTCGATCGACTTGGGAAATGTTTATTACCAAGTGAAGTTAGATAAGGAATCTCAAGAGAAAACATCATTCTCAACAAAAGAAGGACAGTTCTGTTTTAACTGGATGCCGTTCGGAATTGCAGTGGAACCAGGAACATTTCAAGAATTAATGACGAAAGTATTGAAAGATTTGTGGAAAGATGGAGTGATGGTATATTTAGACAACATAGTAATATTCACAAAGACAAAAGAACACTATAACGCATTTGGAAGAGTTCTAGGGAAGATCGCAACATCAGGACTAAGATTGAACCCCGTAAAATGTCAAATATTTTGGAAAGAAGTGAAGTTTCTGGAACACATAATAAATAAAGGCGGCATACTAAGATAGAAACAATAAAATCATTTCAAAAGTCAAAATGTGTAAAGAATCTGAGAAGCTTTTTGGGTATCTGTAACTATTATCGACGGTTCATAAAAGACTATGCAAAGAAGGCAAGAGCACTAGAAAGCATATGCGGAAAAAAGAATGAGAAAATAAGAAAACTGGCAAAATTAAAACTAGCATATTAACAGTAACAGCAGAAGGTGGATATAACAAGTGGCAAAATGACAATGTGGAGGTTCAAGAAATAAAGAATAAGTTAGAAAATAAAGATTGTAAATTCATAATGGAAAATAATACGGTACTAATTTGATACGGTAAAGTATAGATACCATTAGATAATAGACAGAAGATGATAAAAGAAGTACACGTATTGCTGTGCCATGCAGGTACACAGAAAGTAACGAAAATTATCCAGAATAATTTTGACATGGAAAATCTAGCAACGGAAGTTAAAAGGGTAATTGAGAACTGCGAAAGATGTCAGAAAATGAAAACGATGGCAACCAAGACAAAGGAGGAAACTCAAACAATAAAGAGTACTGAACCATTCGAGAAAATATATATGGACATATTGAAAGAAACGTTCAATAAAAAGAAATATATTTGCGGAATCATTGACCACTATAGTAAATACATCTCATTAACGGCCATAAACAAGCAAGACGAAAAAAAAATTATTGAGACTTTATTAAATAGATGGATATTAAAGTTTGAAGCTCCAAAAGAGATTCATGTAGATTGTGGGAAAAACTTTGAAGTAAGAAGATTTAAAGAACTAGCAAAGACAACTGGTATTGAATTAATCTTCTCAAGCCCATTTCACCACAACACGAATGGTATTATTGAAAGACAGTTCAGAACAATCATAGAGCATATTAAGGCGTCATTAAATGAAGGAGGAAAAAAAACTGGGCTAATTTAGTACCAGAAATAGAATATACTTTAAATGCAACAGTTCAAAAAACAACAGGAGTAAGTCCAGCAGAGATTATATTTGAAAGGAAAATCGACAGAATGAAATGGTACACGAATAAAGAAATAAATAGAAAGGATATGGAAATGAGAATAGAGGATAAAACACTAAAGCCAAACGGAAGCAAAACAATGAGAAACTTTGAAATGGGAGACATGGTTTTGATTAAACAAGAAATTAGAAATAAAGACGAAGCAAGGTGGGAAGGGCCGTACAAAGCGATAAAGAAAATACATGAACGGAGCTATTTACTTAAAGATCAAAATGGGAAGACGGTAGTCAGAAATGTTGAGAAGATCAAACATTTTATAAAAGGGAGATGTGAAATCGATTTTGATATTTGGAACTCGTGAGCAATTTCATAGTAGAAATCAGATTTCTCAAGGAGAACAAATTAGAGAAGACACACAAGAAATTGACTAGGCAAAAAGAACGTTCAATATATGAAACAATGTTCTGTTAAAAGTAGAATTAAGAACTAAAGATAAGAAAAAATACGAAACAATATGTAATATGATTATGTGATTTTGTAGTAAATTTAAAATATGCTATAATTTAAAGTGGGTGGCTATTAAGTGTGCTCTAATAAACATTTTTCGTGATCTAATATTATCTGTGCTCTTACATAAATAAAAGTCTGCTATAATATATATTAAATGAGATATAAAATTAAAAATTATGTCCTCTTAAATAAAAAAATGTGCTACATAATAAATAAAAATGAGAGACAAAATATCTTATTATAATTTTATTTAGGACAATATTAAAGGTATTTTTTCGAAGTATCAGAAGCTGATTGTATCTGTAGTGCCTTTTTTGCACATGTCGGGCGACCTCTTATGCGTTTTTCTCCGATTAGAACAGATTTTACCTCATTAGGAGTGATGATAAATTTAAATCGCACAGCTAGACCAATTATATGTTTGCATATATAGTTCTTAAAGAAAATCAGTCAAGAACATTTTGCATTTTTCCAATTTTTTTCATTTGAATCCTTTCCAGAGATCAGATGCTAGGTTAAGAAAATTATTCTGTGATAGTCACCAAACGATAATTTGATGACACGATTGAGTCATAATAGCGTTCGATAATTGAGCTGCTAACAATCATCGAAGATTCTGTGCTATTGAAGAAAAAAACATTTTCGCCTTTTTGAATTATTGAAGTTGCTTTCAACCAATATTATGCAGCAGTAAACTATTTTGTACCTATTGAAGGTTCAGTCATGTATAACTTTGGGTGATTTATTTAATTTGATCTCTTTTGACAGACTATTCTTTAACAAGGTTAATAACTGTTTTGATGAAGTTAGCCATTGGCATTCTTTCTCGAAACGTTTCTTCTTTCTTTATAATTGCATTGATCGATTCTAAAATATTATTAGTTGTAGGACTTTTTTCTAAGTAGTCTTCATACCATTCGACTTGATGATCAATTTATTCATTCGTAAAATAGCTTAAGAAAGGCTTTAAGTTGGAATTAGAAATCTTGCTGTACTTTTCTATAAAAAGTTTTGTTGCTAAATTAAAAGAATGTCAAAGATCTTTCAATATTAAAGCCTGTATTTTGAATCACGACTTTCCAATTTAGCAATTCTTTCAATTGAACGGGAGTTGCCCAAAAAGATTAACTTCGACACCGTTATTACAGATTTTGCAGCATTGAAAGCAAGAAAAGTGAAATTTTAAATTTTGATGTTGATAAGTCAATAACTGGACTGTTGATGTGATGTTAAATTAATAAATAATATTTTAAATTGTTACTAGTCTGCTCCCTATTAGTCCCAAAGTACTAGTTTAAGACTAAGTTAAAGTAGTGCCGCGAGGTGATGCTAGGTGTGCCGCGGCGCAATGCCTACCAGAGAAAAAATATAGGGTTTATGACGGACACGTGCGTTATGCTTATATCTATCTTGTTTACAAATAATTGCGTTGTTGACAAAATATTCAGTCAATAAACATGGTTTAAAAAAATTACATTTCAGGTTGTTCACATTTAAGGTATCTCATTAGTGATTGTTCATATTAGTTATAGTTATAAATAAAAAATAGTTGTTAACGGCGATAATAAATTTATCAAATAAAAAAAAATACATTTTTCTGTTTGTGCATTTCTTATCACGTAAATTTTTAAAAATTTTTGTTTGTGGTGTGCCGCGAAATTTTTTTAAGTCTTTAGGTGTGCCACGGGTGAGAAAAGGTTGCGGAGCTCTGGTCTAAAGGATAACATTCATCTTTTTATAAGTTTTTTTTATTAAAATATTTTTATAAAATAAAATATTTTTTAAAATAAAATTGCATTAATTGGTACAGTTTTTACAGTGCATATTGTACAGTAATCAGATAAAAATGGACAAGGGCGGCACTTTGCCTCACTACGTCACTGCATACAATACAAATAATACAGCCAACAAACTACCCAAATTCGTAAAAAAGCAATTTTCAAATTAATAAAAAATCCAAACCAAATTTCCTATTATTTACAAACGAATGCCGAATTAAAATGTATTAAAAGTATTCTTCAAAACCTTCAACAAAAATTCATAATTTCCACAAATGTTGTTACATGATTTTTATTTATGAGTTTTTGTAGCACATTTATATGTGACCAATATTTATTCACTGATCTATTTAATGAACAAATGTGATCATTTTGTAATGTGATTAGATCTTTTTATTCAATATGACAATGATTTATGGTTTTCTTGAGTTTGAAATGTGAGTTGAGATCATTTCGGTCATGTCAATATTTTTTATGATTTCATTAAAAAAAAAGAAATTAATTGACTTTTAAGTAAATAAAATCAAGAGAGTTTTGAGATTCCAAAGTCTTGAGGACCTACACAATTTCATGGTTTCAGTGTTCTTTATGCTGAAAGTTTGAAAAATGTTAAGAATTCAGTTTCGAAAGTATCTGAAAATTCTTGGAAATTTTAGAACGTTTTCAAGGATAAAAACATCAATAATCCTACTTTAATATACCATCTTTCTTCGTAAAACATCTATTTCTATTTGTTCTCACATTATAAACAAAAATGTGGATGTGATTCAATTATAACATAAAAATTAGACAAAATTGCTTTCATTTCATTGTTATCTGCGCATAAATAAAATTCAATGAATTTAATTTTTATATAATTTTAATTTAAATAATTTTTGAAAATAGTTAATCAATACAATTATTTTATAATTTAGACAAATCTAGATTATTTTTTATTTATCCAGAAATATTATTCAGAATATTATTCAGAATTGATAAAAATATTATTCAGAAATATTATTTTACGTGAGGTGTTTCGGCCAATCTGTTGTGTGTGGAGTTGACATGTGCATTATTTTCGAAAATATTTTTGAATCGATATCAGAATTCGGAAGAACAGAATTATTGTGCTGTTTTCATGTGTGATCGCGTCTGTGTGTGCGTTTACAATTATTTTTTGATTTCTTATTGGGTCAGTGTGCGCGTTTGTTTCGATTTTACTGGATTTTGATTAATCGAATTTGATAATATAATTAAATTTATTCGTGAATCTTGTTTGAATTTTATTTGATTAGTTAATTTTGAATAAAGTAACTTACATTCATTTTTCATTCTCAACAGTGAATTGTTGAATCTCAAAAATTATTTTGTGGGAATTTTAGCATGTTCCCAATACAGTTTATTGTATGATACAGAATTATGGATAAAGCAAAATCTTTGAATATTGTTGATTTGAATTCAACTGTCCTTCCGAATTCTGAAATCGATTCAAATCCATGTCAAATATCCATTTTGTTACAGAGAAAGTGATTTACGACAGTTGTTAAAGATTTTGGACTTTAAAAAAGACGAACCAATTTTGATACCAATGCATATATCAGAAGCTTTAATGAATACAGGGAAGATAAAATGGAATAAAATAAAAATGGAATTACTCGATGAATGAGGAAAATGCTAAAAAGTTGTAAAAGATTAAAAATATTTATATACAAGCATATTTAAATTTTTTTTTACTTATACTAATCTTATATTATAAATTTTAAATAAATTTAATTAAACAGCTCTAGATATTGAAAGAGGTAAAATAACTATTAATGCACTATAAAACGATGATTTCCTGGTAGCAACATCAATTAACACGTTGACGGACACTTGCGTCTATAGCCGTCATATAGCCATATATAATTTTCCATCTGTCCGTCAATGTGTTAACAATAAAATACTTCGTAAAAAAGATATGATAGGCATTTGTTACAAACTTCAAATTTGTTTAAAACAGAAATGAGAATTCTCGGCTATGAAATTATCTTTTCCAATTGATTGAGCTTGTGGCTTGTGAGCTAGTTTTACTAATTAATGCAATTAATAATTTGATTGCCAGCTTTTGAAATATCCATGGTTTAGTTATTTACTAATAAATCAGATTTTTATACAGTAAATATTACTAGACCAATTGCACAAAACGATGCGTGCAGAGAGATGCATTTAATACCACCGAAATCTACACAAAAATGAAAAATTCACATTGGTTTAGAAAGATGAAAACTGCGAATTTGACATTTTCATTTGTTACTATTTGAAACAACACGGGACCATCTAAAAACTGGTATGAATTCCCTTTCATTACAAACAGAAAAGGTCAATGTTTCCGATTTGCTCGATGAGTTTGAGGATTTTTCAAATTTCAAAGTCCAGTTTAATTAATTGGATCTGGATATTTATAAATCTCACTGAAATGTATAAGAAAACATTCTCAGCGGAAATAAAGACAAAATGGTCAATAGTGTCAAAATAATAAACCAAAATGTTCCATCAGTGGAAATTCATAAAGGTTAATTGTTAAAAAATTTTAATTATATTTTTTCTTAATTTCATAAATGCAAATCTGACAAAAATCAAATTAAAATGATTCATATGGTATGAATCATTTGACTGGGTTTAAACAAAATTCATAAAATATTTCAAAGAAAAAATGGCAAATGTCAAATAGTTTAATGCCATAAGAAACGAGTAGAAATTTTAAGTGCCATTTAAATTTTCACCAGATAAAATTTTTCATTTTTCTTGTGTTGATACAAAGATTGCTGTTTCTTGGATTTTGTAAGGGAAAATTGTTAATGACAAATAAGTGCGTTTGGAATATATATATATATATATATATATATATATATATATATATATATATATATATATATATATATATATATATATATATATATATATATATATATATTACATCAGTATAAAATTTTTAATAATTTTCTTTGATTATAGAATTAATTCAAATTATTTGTGTGAATAATTTTAATGTGAATTTCACTTTTTAAATAAAATTTACCACTTTTAAATAAATAATAAAAAAATAATAAAATAAACATGAGAATGATTTAATTACTAAAAAGCATCAGTCAAGCATCCGTTTTACGATATATTTCGGAAGAGATAGATGGCATCAGGTTCAGTAATTCTGTCAAAAGATTGAAATTTGATGAAACCAGACATTAAAATTATGGCCACAATTGTCAAGAAAGCATTGGATCCAATACCATAAGAAATGGTGCTATATTTGAAATGTGGCATCTCAAAAGCAACAAGCGTTATGTAATGTTATGTAGAACCTTACCTACTATATTTTGTCATTTTTATCAAAAATATTAAAATCCACTACATTTTTAATCAGAGATGTCAGCTTCCTAAAATCTGTTCTTCTTCCACTTTCCAAAAGTCCGATGTTTACAATTACTACTTCGTAACTAACTAGTAAGTTCTTTTTTACATGATATATTCCACATTTCTCGAAAATTGACAGTGATTTCTTAAATGAATATTTGTTATCCACTTTGTCCAACATAGACAAATGACAAAAAATGACAAAAGATTTAGTAAAATTTCCAAAAAATGTTTAATTAAATATTTGAAAAACTCATTTTAACGAATTTATGTTTTTTCTTTGATATTGCAGAATTGATATAAATACGTATCAGTATATTAGGTTGTTCGGAAAGTAATTTCGTTTTTTCCCAAAAGAGGATTTAATTGAATTTATTCACAGATAACTTCACACTTAAGCCGCATAATCATTATATATTTTGACTTTGCTTGTGAAAATATTCGATTGATTTTACTATCAAATATGGGAATTGAAAAGCAGCATTTTTGGAATATTTTACTTTTTAATATTTAATAGGTAAAAATGCTGTTCAAGCAAGTAAAAAATTCTCCGATATGTATTGAGAAGATGTCGGAGTAAAACAGATTAACAAACTCACACCACTTTGAAAGCCGATATATAAAACTTAATACACTTGTTTATCTGTATGTCAAAAGTACTCCTCCAAATCAGTGAACAGTATCGATATGGGATTTGTACGTAATTCATACTGCAATTTCTAATTGAACTGTGCTATTTTCAACTTTCAAAAATTTCTCCAAGTTACAGGCTTGAATTTGACAGACGGGTGCTTCTCACATGGACAGTTGTATGCCAGAATTTCAAGGATGAAGGATCAATCAACATTTTTTATCGTCATAGATGATTAACAAGAAACTAAAATATTGTATTTAGTCAAGTATTGAAATCAACTTTTAATAACTGGACAAATTAAATTAATTAAAATGAATAAGAAATGAGCTTGAATCTAACCTGGCGAAGGCCCGATTAAAAAGGCAGTGTAATATTTATGATTTCATTACTAAAGTGAGATATAAAGTAATATATTTAATTTATTAATAGTTAATTTTAAACGTCATAAATAACTTAGTGCCTGTATTGCCTCAAACATGCACATTTAATTTTATCAAGTTTTTTAATTGATTATAAGTCACTAAATACATATATTTCGACAGACTGACTGACATCATCAGGTAGAATTGAAATTATAACTATATCAATCTAAATAGCTCTTTTCAAACAAACTAATTCATTAATTTTTTAAAAATTTTATTTCGCTATATATATATATATATATATATATATATATATATATATATATATATATATATATATATATATATGTTGGGTATTTTGTGCAAGTCGGTATCACGGTCTGACTCCTTTGTGTTATTTCCGAAATTAAGTAATCGACTCAAAACAAAATCTTTATTCGAGACTAATACAGATACACTTTGGTTACACTTTTTATTAATTCAACCAAACTTAGGGATAAATCTTCCGGCATAAGATGTCCCTTTCTGGTACGCTCGATTTAAATTATTCAATTGACACTAACTTCAAAGATTTCTTTGTTACTCTCACTAAATTTCTCGTTTCCTTTTCTTCGATCAACTGGCATTTCTGTTTAGTTGCCGGTCACTTTTATACCCATCTTGTAATTGATTTTACTTTGTCAAATTAGTATGGATCCAACTTCCCCCAGGCTTCCACTTGTCGCTCTAATTTCTTTGAGGAATTTGCTCGTTTCCTTTGACGGCTTGCCCCAATTTAGTTTTAGTCAGCTTTCCTAATTTGATTGATAATTCAGGTTCTCTCACATCGCTCGGGTTTCCCATTGTCTCGGGTTTCCCATTAGCTCGGGTTCTCCATTAGTTAATTAATTTTTAATTAATTTTTGATTTTTGTAATTTATTCCTTCTAGGGAGCGCCCATTGATTTTATTTTATTATTACATCAATTAAAGAGTCTTATAAAGTAAGTATAAATAAAATGTTTGATTTTTGATTTAATACTCATTTTGATTTAATAGGTTTATAATAATTTCTACACCTTATATATAATAATGGAAAAAGCTGGCAAAAGAAAAATATTGACGTTAGAGGCAAAACTTGAAATTGTGAAGCAATTAGAAAATGGCGAAAAAATGTCTGTTTTAGCTAAGAGACACAATATGAACGAATCCAGCATAAGGAGGATTAAATTGAATGCCGAAAAAATTAAAAGTTCAGTAGTTTGTTCTACATCGCTAGCTGCAAAAACATTAAAAAAACCACGAAATCCAATAATAGAGAAAACAGAAAAAGTGGTAAGCTTTTGGATTGAAGATCAAAATCAAAAGAGAATGCCACTTAGTGCTGCTGTTATTCGAACTAAAGCGTTACTAGTATTTAATCGGTTACAAAAGGAAGAACCTGGGCCATCTAATTTAGGCGAAATTAAATTCGAAGCGAGTAAAGGATGGTTTGAAAAGTTTAAACATCGCCAAAACTTACTTAATATTTTTGTAATATCTGGAACCTAACCCCATAATTACATATAAAATCGGGTTCACAGTGCGCGGTTTCGGTTTGCGCGTTGTTTTTGTGGAACGTATCTACCGCGCAGTTGGAGGGTTTACTATATATATATATATATATATATATATATATATATATATATATATATATATATATATATATATATATATATATATATATATATATATATATATATATATATATATATATATATATATAATATACAAAAATTACTTTATAAAAATATTCACATTTTTAATCGCCACCTTTATTTCAAAATGTATGGAAAATTCTGTAATTGCATCAATTTGTCAAAAAAATTTTTATTCGAAGATATATTATTTTTAAAAGTCAATTTTACAATCACTAACACAGTAGTTTGTTGAACATGGAATTGCTTCACCTATATAACAGATGCATAATCGAAAATTTCCGAAAAATGGCAATATGTATGTTATAAAATACGAAAGTAATGTTAATTCAAATCTTAGTTTAAAAAGGGATGGAAACGAAAAGTATCTGCTGATTTGTGTATGTTGAACTGACTGAGACTTTATCTTTTCTAATGAAAGTAACCTCCCACTTTAAGATTATATTTTAGAAGTCTTTTTCTGAACATGAAAAATCAAGGTTCATGAACTGTTACTCTAATTTCATCAAAAAACAATAATAGAGAACATTTAAGCTATGATGAGTATCTAAAGGATTTTGCAAATAAGTAATCGAGAAAAGTACATTTCAAATCCACTTGATCTATCTTCAACTTATCACATTAACCTGTACACCATCGTCGGGTTTATATGGAGCTTTCCTTAAATTCTGCCTAAAAGTCATGTGAGGCCTTGAAATCTAAAAGTACTGGAAAAAATAAAAAACTTTATATAAAGCTCAAAATTGGGCTGTGAGACTTTTGAATCAGAATTTCAAAGCGAATTCATATTAAGCCAGTGAAACCTAATAGGTTAATACCAGTAAAATATATATTTAAGTCGTATTTATATTTTCTTCTCAAAAGGTAGAAAGTATTGTTTCGAGTTAAATCTGACCCCTAAACTTTTATGTTTTGAAGTCCTCTTAGGAGTATAAAAGAGATCAGCAGACACAGGTTAGAATAATAACTGATGAAGTTAAAATTAAAATTTGTATTTGTGAAATAAAAGTTTAGTTTAGAACAGCGTTGTCAAAATCAGTTGATACAGAAGGTCACATTTACGATAAGTGCATATCATGCGGGCCGCATAATATAATTTTCTGAAACGCATATATATAAATTTAATTTAGTCACGTTAACGGATGTATATATTCTTATTTATTATTTCATTACTGCCTGCTACTGAATTAAGGTGTTCCTTAGAAAGTTTCAAGTGAAACCGGGTTTTGTTTATGTTCATTACAGAAAAATGCTGTTCACATACCTATTTTACTTCCGAACATGGCCATTATCTTTGAAGCTAAACATTTAATCATAGAATAATTTGGTCCAACATATTGATAAAATGTTTCATTATATCAACATCGGAAAATTTGTTCCTCAAAACAGAATCGCACTGGAGCTCAATTAATTCTAGTTGAAGTAGATCTAGTGCCTCATTAACATTAACCGAGAACGGATTCTGAAAAATGGCAAAGTCCTTTTCAAGGTATTTAAAGTCAGCAAATCGTTCTTGGAACTCATCCTTCAAGTTGGAAATATTGATGGATGATGGTTTCTGTGTTGATTTCAGCTGTAAGTTCAGTTATGCCTTGCAATGACTTCAAGATGTTCGAGATTACTTTCTTTTAGCTACCTTTCAAAACCTGTAATTTCATCTCAAAGGTACGAATGAAGTCATAAATCTCTGTTACCAATATATTCCGCCCTTGAATTTTTGTATTCAGAAAATTTAATTGTCCGGTAATATCCACCATGAAAGCAAGATCTTGAATCCATTTATCATCTTTAAGTTCACGCACTTCATTGTCTTCAGTTCCATGAACATTTGCATTTCTCTGCAATGTTCATAAAATCGCTTCAGTACAACTCCCCGACTTAACCAGCGAACATCATTGTGATATGGTAACCCACCTGTGATATTGGTTTCCTCCAAAAAGCAGTTGAACTGCCTGTGGTTTAGGCCTCGCGTTCAAATGAAATTCACTGTCTTTATAACGACACTCATGACGTGATCCATTTTACAATACTTCTTTTTGTATAATGCAATGTAAATTATAAAATTTCTGATTTCGATTCACAGATAACAGTTTTTCCTTTAGTTTTGTTGCCACTCTAGATTTTCTACCAACCATTTGAGGTGCTCCATCTGTGGTCAAACTCACAAGTTGTTCTCAATCAACATTTATCAAGTGCCACTATTAAACATTCAAAGATGTCATTAACTGTTGTTGTTCCTTTCATTGGTATCAATTCTACAAACTCTTTATGCACACCACGTATAAGTTACATAATTTATGCTACATAATTTATGTCGGTACTTGCAGTAAGTGTAGTAAACACTGAACTTTCTCCTTGAGTTTGCAATTAATATTCTCTGACATTTCATTAATTCTTTCTGCAACTGTATTTCTTGATAAGCTTATGTTTGCAAAAGCTGGACGTTTACCGGGCAAATATCTTCTGAAGCCATCAACATACATTTCTTTATGAAGTCCCTTTCCGAAAAGGCTTTCCTGTAACTTTCCTTAACTGCAGCATCACTGACTTCATTAACACTCTTAAATATTGACTGATGCTTATTCTAATTGTTCTAATTGTTTAACTTTATTTTTACGAAACTTACCGCTGTCTTTATTAAACTTCAAAGCATGGTTCGTTTCATAATGTCTTTGAACATTATAATCTTTGGCAACAGCAATCTGTTTGTTACAAATTAAACATGTCGGCTTTTCATTAATGTCAACCGAAAAGTACAACAGGCTCCAGTTTTTCTGCACCACCCAACACTCTTCGTTAACTTTTCTTTGGTTTTAAAGCGTGATTATAAGTTCAGAAAATAAACACAATATAAGTAAAAACACAAACTAAACACAAATGTTAATTTGAAAAGTTACAGTGATTAAATGCCACAAGCTATCAAAAATGACTAATTTACCATTAGGCCAGAACAACTAAATTAGACAAGTACGACACCTTGGCTGTAGGTGCGAGGGAATTATCGTCGTACCTCTTTAGCTAGTGCCAGACCATCAGATATGTACACTAAGGTCAGTTTCACACAACTAATGTTTAGTCGGCAGTCTTGAATGACCAGTCCACCAAAACATAACGTGTGGACTGCAAATTTGACACTTTGAATGAACAAATGAGGTTGGTAAAACTTTAAAGTACTGATGAGCTGGATCATCTTATACAAGAAAGACTCCAGAAAAAAACATTACGCGTGAGCGGGGATTTACTGAGGCTGCATTCGTTGATATTTTTATTATAATTATATTGACATGATTTGAAGTGTTTTTTCAGGCGGCTACGGGCCACGTGTGAGAGGGTGTTAGGCCACATGTTTGACACCTCTGGTTAAGAAGATGGGAGGCCATATGGCGTCTTCCTAATACAAAAATTTCCATGTGTAAATGTTTCTAAATTTTATTGTATGTTGAAAATAAATATTTGAAAATGTTATGTACTTGATTTAAACATCATAATCATTTTTAATCATTTCGTTGATTTCAAGGAAAAATAAAATATATAAAATAAGTATTGTTTAGATGGTGTTTACATCTTCTTGATGTAATTAAAACTTAAACAAAAACAAAATTTAGTTAAAATTTAGAAACATCGTAATAGTAATGGAAACAGCATCAAAAGGAGGTATACAAAAACAAAGTAAGAGGCCGACAAAATAAAAAACAAAATGAAGCTAGTAAAAGTTTAAAATTGAAAACTGATACTAATGAAATAGGCGATTGTACTAAAGATGCTGAATCATGAAACATAACAGTAAAATGCCTACATCCATATGAAGTACTATTTGAACAGCCATATAATAACACTTAATATGTAAATTACTGTACGAACAAATGTTGCCTGTTTCAAATGCCAAGTTGTTCCAAAGTATTCCATAATCTTGCCGATTTAAAAAACATTCTTTTTAGTCATTTACCATTCAAACTGAACTTTAAATACTACAGAGAAGACGACATTACTTAAAGATGTTTTCCTATTGTTTCAAAAAAATTTCTTATTTATTGAGTTTAAATGGTATATAGGATGGGTGTGATAATCCTTTCGTTAGTATCAACCTGGATATCTTAATATTCTTTTAAATTAATTACGTTCGAAAATATTTACAGATTCTTAAGCAACAAAAGTAAACAACCTTCTCGAATTTACTCCTTGAATATTATTTGTTTAAATAATCTTGATAAGCAATACATTTAATTATTTGAAAATTGGTTACCCTGACCTCAATCACAGAACGGTTTTATTCAAATTTTTGAATTCATTTATGAGTAAAGTTTTTAATATAGTATAATATATAATATTATATTTTTTTAGGAATTCCAATAATTACATACAAAATTAATATTACCTTTATAAAAATATTATTTGAAACGGAATAAATCCTAAGACTTGATCAAAACAATTAATAGATAATATTCCACAAAATATGACAATAAATAATACAACATTTTCTAGATACATTTAAATCAATCTAAATGCACAAAAATGTTCTAGCATGAGAACTGTTTGAAAATGATATGAAATCAAAGATTCCAGAAATTCCTTAACAGAAAGAGCATGAAATTTGTTTTATTCCATTTCAACAAGTGACAGATGAAAATCGAATAATTATTTACAAATTCAATTCAATAGAACTCTCAAAAGTTTAAATTGTACGTAATAATAAATGTTAAAAATAAATCAAGGAATTGGGCAAAAAACCCACAATAAATGCCGATTGTTGTCATGATTACGAAAGACTACAACAGCATCCACAATGCCCGATTTTAATTTTTTTCATTTGACCTGAAAATAACGAATTACATAAAATTTTCCCAATAACTATTTAAACAAAATTTTTTGAATTTTATTTTTATCACGTTGGATATATTTTTGAAAAATAAACTAATTTTTCTTGCAAACATTTCCGAATTCTTGATTTTATGAATAGAAGAAAGATTTTTATCCCAAACGCTCAAAAATATTGTACATTTTGTCTATTCATATTGGGTAATTAAATTTTATTCTGAGTTTAATTTTTTAAAAGTATTTTAATTTTGTTAATTTCGTATATTAGAGTAAACAGGACATATTTTTAGGTCGAAATATTTCATTTAATGAATAAACACTACTGAAATGGCATATCTATTTATTTATTTAAATTTATTTTTTATAAATGATTCCGATATTGACAAGTTATTTATCAGAACAATATTTATTTAACCTCTTTCTCACATTTCAGAATATAGAAATGCTAATGATAAAAAATGAAAATCCCTTCAAAAAATAAATTCAGAAATTTCTTTCAAATTCAAAAAATATCAATTCTAAAATAATAAAAATAAAAATTTATTAAGTATTAATAATTCTGACAAATATTAAAAAAATTCAAAAAAAAGTTACAAATTCACTTTACTACCGATGTTTGAGTGAAGTACAAATTATCTCCAGGTTTTTGAAACAGTGATTTAGCACTTTTTAATTTTTTGTATTTTAAACTAAAACCAAAAAATGTTGTTATATCATTAAAAATTATTAAATACATGAATGAAATAATAATTTTTAATAAAATATTACTTTGTTTTGCTGGTTTTGGTACATTTTCTCTCATTACTAGGTGGATGACAGTAGTTTCTGATGCAATGTTCATATCTAAATGATATGAATGATAAGACCTAGAGTTAGATATGATTAATTTAATAATTGAAATTTGTTGAATAGTAGTGAAAAATATTAATTCAGTTATACTGTCAAACTTTTACTTGAGATAGTATTGTAAAATAAAGCTCATTGTCTTACAAAGTATACCGGATATAAAAGAAACAAACAGTCAAAATTTGTAATTCTATAAATCCTATTTAATCATTAAATACAGGCGACACTCAATTTTGATAACTTTATTTTTCTTTATTGAAGTTACACAAAAATCGTACAGTTAAAAGACTGAAAATTAAATATCAGAAAGAGTTCCATCTCAAATTTATGATTATATTAATAAGACTTGACATAGAAAGATTCCAAGAGTGGAAAAAATTTATTTAGTGGCTAAATTAAAGTGAAAGTACATTAGGTGTACATCATCAATGTCGTGAGTAAGTAGGGGAATGTTATTTTGCAGGGGGTCTGTCAGATATTGTTGCAGGTTTGTCATTTGATATCTCTGTGTCTTCAGAACAATGTTTTTTTTCAGAATAATGTTTGTCAACTGTAAATACATTTCAATGGCAAAAATTCAAGATAAGCTGTTGCAGGATAAAATTCTGTTAATCCAATAACCTAATTCTACGAAATAATAATCAAATCCCTCGAGAGAGGGAAACACTTCATCAAGTATTAACTCCAATGAAAAATTGTATTTATTAGAAATTTTTGACTATGAATCAGTAAATTATAATCAGTATAAATGAGTAAAATCATAGTAAAAAATTTTCTAATACAATGTCAATTGAAAAGAAATATGAAAATTGAAAAAAGTTCTTATAATCCAATGAAAAAGTTACAAATATCTGAAATTTATGTATTAGCAAATAATAAAATCATAAATATTGACATCTTAGAATAATCTTTTATGTAACTAAATGCTACACGAATGATCTTACTATGTTCTTCTTGATTTCGTGCATATAATAATGTAATAATAATAATAAATGATATTTATTTTTCTCAATTATTTTATGTTACCCTAATAGGATTAAAAGTCTGCAATTCATTATCCATTTATTTTCATTTCTTATGTCCAGTTTAGAAGCCCATCAGTGTTTGGGAGATAATTTGTACTACCCAAATAACGTACTTCTAATATTTTTGGTAGTTTTATTTTTCAAAATAAGTAGAACTTTTTGGTGATTAGCTACAGTCACCCGGAGCAGCATATCTTCTATAAATTTTATGTGTAAAAGTGAACATTGAAACAAAAAAAAATACGAACCACAATAATAATTGACATGATAATGCAGTTAATAAAGATACATATAGATGACATTTTATGAATTTGACATTACCACAATTATTGATCATAATGCATGGCAGTTAGAATGTAAAACTGAAAATAATGCATTTTTCAATAAACATTGTAAATTTTTTATTAATCAAAATTTTATTAATTTAAATAACTGATGAGAAATGTAAATAAATTTTCGATGTAATGTTGTGAAAACAAAATTCGGCATTTTTTCGCCACAACTATACAATTATTGGATATTGAATGTGTTGGGTTTTTAATGTAAGTCGGTACTACGATCTGACTCCTTTGTGTTCTTTTCAAAATAAATAAACGACCCAACACAAAATCTTTATTTAACACTGATGCAGTTACACTTTTACACTTTTTATTAGTTCACTCACACTTGATACAATCAGGTTTTGTCTGCACTTTTCAATTTGCCAACAAATCTCACGCAGCGATAGATCTTCCAACGGGAGATGCCCCTTTCTGGTACGTTCGATTTTGTAATTATTTATTTTCTACTAACTTTAATGTTTCCTTTTTCGCTCTCGCCAAACTGGCAGTTTTGTTTTCTTGCCAGTTGCTTTTATACCCACTTGGAAATTGACTTTATTTTGGTAAATTAGTTTGGGTTTAACTTCCCCGAGGGCTTCCTGTTGTAGCTCTAATTCAATTTACGGAAATTGCCCCCTTTTTCTTTGACGGTTCGTGTCACTTTTATTTTATGCAGCTAATTTAATTACCTTCCCAAAATTGGATTGCTAATTCAGGTTTTCTCAAATCGCTCGGGTTTTCCACTGTCTCGGGTTTCCCATTAGCTCGGGTTCTCCATTAGCTCGGGTTTCCCATTAGCTTGAGTTCTGCATTAGTTAATTAATTTTTAATTAATTTTTGTTTTTTGTAATTTATTCCTTTTAGGGACCCCCATTGATTTTATTTTATTATAGTTGAACTCGTCTCATTATTTAGCATCCACCCATGCCAGTTTCCCCCGGAAATTATTCATTTTTAAAATTTTTTGATTTTTAATTAATATTTTGTACTTTAAATTTTATTTTGAATTTGGTGTTTTTATCGATTTTCACCTCATTTTTGTGCCTCTCCTGTTGAACCCCAACAAATTTTTCTATTTTCCCAAATATATTCTCTGAATAAACAAAATTAATTTAAAATATTTATGTCTGCCAAGCTCGGAGATTGTGTTTTCCTTCTGAAGTCATTGATTAATTAGTTTTGTATTACCTTTGCACTTAAATTTGTTTACAGAATTTTAGTTATTTTGCATTGGAAATTTTATTTTTATAATTTTTATAGCCCTAACGAAACCATTCAAAACAATTAAACATTAATAACTTACAACTACCCCAGCAGTTCCGAAACAAATGTTACAAGAGATATACAAAACTGTTGGGATAATAACCAACTCTCGACAGGAATTATCTCTGAACCTGACTCCTCGTGTTTCGTAAAATATCATTGAAAAACCCAACAGATTGGAATTTATTTATTGATTACTAATAACACAATTCCTCACAACAATTATTGATTAAATATCCTGTATAAATTTCACTCCACCATTCTAATTGTTGACTTGAACCTTTGCCCTGCTTATAATTACACACTCATCTTTGACCAAACTTACTATTTTTATTTAAATATACCTGAATCAATCATTATGGTTATTTAACCGTACCATATGCAATTATGGAAGCAACAACCTTCAAATGATTTACGAAATTGATCAACGTGTCAACTCCGACTTTTCCGCGATGATTGATGAGTTTTTCTTAAGATTAATTAAATAGTATGCGTATTTTTATCTTTTGTGTCATACCATTTAATAGTGTTGGAATTACACAAAATATGTGTAACATAAAATAGAAATTATTAGAAATTAATTAAAAAGTAATGAAATATTCAAAAATGTTAAAATCAATATTTTTTGGTTGAAACTGGTAACCAGTGGCAAATAAAAAGTATAAGACATAAAATAATTTTTAAATGATCGGAGGTCTCTAAGATGTATCATATTGCACATCGAACCAATTAAAATGGATAAAATCTATCTCATCCAAAGTGTATTTGTTTGTGATTCAATAAATAAGTTATATTTTGTTAGGGTTTAATTGATTTTCTATTAACCACGAGGAGCCAAATTGAGAGCTATTTCCTACTGAAACTTTGTTAATATCCCAGCAATAGTATGACCAAAAATTTGCAGCAGCTCAGTTGTCAAATAATGTACACGAATTGCATGATGCCTCAGGAGAACCTGGTATGTTTGATTTAACTGATGAATATATTTTTTTCATTACATGCATTAATTTTAATAAATTTATAAAAATATTTATTTTATCTCCTGGTATTTATTTACTTCACTTATGTCATTCTTATTTAATTTTTTGGATGACAGATAGGTTTTCTTATTTTCATTGATGAAGGGTGCGTCAATATTTTATAGTGTCTGTTAGAAGCTATAACATTCAATTCTTCTGTCATCAAATAAATTACTAAGACTAAATAAATCCAAAATTATATTTCATTAAATCTGATTATATAAACAAATATTCTTGGGACATTTTCTTTTTATAAATTTTAATTTCAACCAAATATCAACATATACCGCAACATACCACATTCATACTTGAATTGCAATTTGATTAAAAATTATTTTATTTGAAAATTAAAATTAAAATATTCATTTTAATTTTAAACCATTTTAATTCTAATATATTTCAAATAATTTAAGTTTCACTTTTAATTTTACAAAATTTAATCATGAAATAATTTTAATTTAACATTCCAATTTTAACTCCTCACAGTGTCAATGCAGCGAGTAGCCAATTAAGTTTGACGATCCCTTATTAGGGGATAAACCAGCCATGGCCAACCGGTGACCTCCGAAGCACACAATTTTAAACATCAAATCAATAATCGTCTTTTTTAGAATTCATATTCGAATTAAGCATGTTTTTAATTTAAAATATTGATTCTAAGTTTACTTGAATCGTAAAAACGAGTTATATTTATTTAAATGAATTTATTGTGGCCCGTGATAGTATTTTTCCGAAAATTTGGCCCTTCAATTGATTTGGGTTGGCCACCACTGGTATAAACATTTACTCGATATAATAGTTTCATTTAAAATCATGTCATGGGACATTTTACATAATGATATTGAACATAGAAATAAGTAAAAGGTATTACAAACAGTGCTCGAAGTGGAACAAAATATGTGCCGGGATAGGCATGCTGTGGCACCCGGGATTCATGCACACATTATATATAGAGGGGGTCGCAGTATAAATAACTCAACAAACAACTTGCTGGTTTAACTAAAATAAATAAGAGAATATACCTACCTATCCATTACTGCTGCTTGGGAAATTCTTAATTGAATAGAGAATAGAGAATAAAGAATATATATATACATACATATATGGATGTACTATGTGTGACCTTAATTGCAGTATTTGTGTGCCTATAAAATGAAATAAGTACCGGGATAAACCTATAGATTATATGAAATGAAGTGCCGGGATGCCATTCCGCCTACATAATCAATGCCGGGATAATATCCCGGCTATCCCGCCTCACTTCGAGCACTGATTACAAAGTAACCTGTGAAAATGAGACCTTATTATATAGTTATTCATTTTTATAGAAATATGATGTCTAGCCTCGCTTGTCGTTATAAATAGCTGAAATTTAGTTTCAGGTGACATATAATGTTCAGTGATTGATAAATTGTATACTCTGCTTATTTAGTTGATTTCGTCAACGAGAGAGCCAAAGAAAAGGATGGGACAAACTGAGCCCCCCCTCTTACTTGATACCACGGCAACAAGCCATAAATTAAACTAGATTAATCATACATTTGAATCAAAAGTAAACAATTCATTTAATAACTGCAATAACGAAGCAAGCCAAAAATTTATATTGGATTTCAATTAATTGAAAAACCCATACAAATTTATATTCAATAACATGCTGGATAGAAAAACTCATAAATTATTTACAATTATTTCAAATAAAATTTTTCATTTTTAGATTTCAAATTGATTATTATTAGTATTAAACAATTTAATTACTCTAATTAATTTAGGAAATTGTAATTATAAATCAACTTAATCAGAATGGATTTTATTAACACTAAATAATAAATTATTAACGAACTTTCTAATGTTGTATCATCCATGAAAAATCTTCCCTGATAAATGAGTCGTAAAATGTTCTGATCTGGTTTATCTGTCCATTCTAATTATAAACTTCTATATTGAAAGTTAAATGATTTTTTTATTTTTCACACACCTTCTGGCCAATTGTTATAAATATGATTACAAATTTGTTGGGCTGTAGTTTCGGGGGAAAATCTGTATTCTTTGTATTGGCCATTGACCAATAAAATTCGTATGTTTAACATAATTTTCTTTTCGAATTTTCAAAATTGAAGTTACTTTGTGACAATCTTAAAATCGATTAACATTGATTAATTATTTTTACGAATATTAAAGAGGAATTTGTTGGATTAAATTAACTTAGAGAAAAAAACTATTTAATAATAATAATTGATTTGTACATTTATAATTTACAGAAAAACAAAAACAATTAGTTATAATTTTTTGATCAACTTAAACAAACAACATAAGTAGTTAAATTTAATCCAATAGAGCAAGGGTGTCCAACCCAAATCGGTTGGTTGACCAAAAATAAAATTTACTGAACTGAGGTGGGCCGCACATATAAAAATAAAACAACAAATTTTTCAAAATATTTTATTATCTTACAATTAATGTGTGGAACAGTGCTCTGACACTCAATCATGCCTCCATGCGTTGTTACTGCCTGTGAGGCAGGAAAGACAGACAGCAAGCACCCTACCCACGCCACCGACTTCACATGCCAGTCTCTTCCAGTGAGGCAGATAGATGGAACATCCTACCCCCGTCCACACTACATAAACCTCTACATGTGCAACTCATGCACACCCATGTCAATGCATGTGTGCACGATAGCAATTTTTCTTTTATCAAACATATTGAATGTAATTTTTTATTCATGTCCGTTTTTTTATTTGGGGGGCCAGACTTGTGTTTGGGGGGGGGGCCGGGCCCTCCTGGGCCCCCCGACGGTACGGGCCCACTGGAACTTGTTTTTATATTTTACTTGAAATTTTTTTAATATCAACGGATAATTTAGTCGAACGCGCATCGTAGTTGATTGGTATTGTTTTCATCAAGCAATCTGCTGCTGTATTTTGTTTTTTCCAGGCTCAATTTGGAAAAAAATGTTTCGCAGTGATAAGTAGTTCCAAATAGTTCCACATAGTCAATCGTTTTAAATTTGGAAATTTATCGAGGAGATGTTTTTGACAATACTCAATCTTATTCCCTTCGTAGAGGCATTTTAGCTCGATACTTGATTATAATTCTATTAGCTCCATTTGTAAATTTGGAGGCGCTGATTCCAGATTAAATGGAGCTAAGAATATTTTGAACATTTCCTCAAACTTTCGCATGTATGAGAATTCCATATTGAATTCTTTAAGTAATTTTTAAATTTCAGTAGATTATTTGAAGAAGTTTTTATTGTCACTTTTTATAGTCATTTATTAATGGGAAATGAATCAAATTGTTTGACCGTAATTGATTTTCATAAAGCTGAAGCTTTGTTAAAAAGGATTTTATATCTTGATAAAAATCGGTAATCAACTTATTTTCACCTTATTTTCACCTTCTGATTTAGTTCATTCAATTTCATCGTTATATCTGTTAAAAACATAAAACATGAAAGTTTCAATTTCTTCTCTTAATTTCCAAAATCGTAATGAGCAGTTTCCGCGAAATTGGCGATGCTTCAATAAATTGTTTTTAATTGAAATAAATACCTGGACAGCAACTGTCATCACATGAGAAATATTTAACAATTTTGCACATAGATTCTTGAGGTGCAAGAAATATGACAAATGAACAATTCAAAATCATTTGAACTTTTCTCAAAGATTTTATTTGATCAAAATTTAATGTAACAGCACCAACACTTTTTCCAATCATTGAAGGGTTGCGATACCTACGAAATTTTTCAAATCTATCTGACGACTTTGAGCGCAATTTATGACAACGTCCTTAATATCTCTTCCTGTGGTAGTACCTTTCAAACTCACAAGTTCGAGTAGTTCTTCAGTGATATGTATTTGACTGTCGACACCTCTAATAAAAATAGCAAGTTGAGCATTAACATTAACATCTGACGTTTTATCCAAAGCGAGTGAGAAATATAAGCTTTTTTTAATTGTGTTTAGCGGTTTACAAATCTCATTAGAATTGTTTTCTATTATTTTTTCTACAGTTTGACGTGACAGACCAATTTGAGTCAGTATTTCTGGAAGATTTCTTCAACTGTGACAATTAAACAGTCTTTGATACCGTCTATGAGATACTCGAACGCTAGCACTGACAAAACCGTTTGACTGTGCAGTTTGCTTATGAAATATGTTTTGTCGAGATGTCAAATTTTTCTTTAAGATTCTAACATAGGTTTCCGTTCATCCACAGTAAGTTTATCAATTTCGTTGTTTTTGTAAATAGTGTCTTTTTAGGTCGTATAATTTTAAAATTGTAATTGTATGACGACAAATCAAACCTACAGCATTGTCTTTTACATAAATATTTTCATCTATTTTTATCTTCAAGTTTTCTTTTCTTCTTTTCAATTTTCTTCCAGACATGACGAACGAATATAATATATAATCGAAATAAATACGATAATACGATAACAGTAAGTATCACCATTTTACCTCAAACTCAGATTACAATTATGTTGAGGATACCTAAATAACAATTTAGAAATAAATAAATAAAATTACCTGGGGGAAGATCGTCATGACAAACGGGACGATCGGTGGGAACTCAGAAAAGAAAGTGGAAGCAAAAAGAAATGAGAAATGAGGCAGAGGAATGAAACAAAAGAAATCAAGCATGAAAATAAAAACCAAGGTCAGTACTAATAATTAGTACAAAAAGGAAAAGGAATTCTAAATCGGCAAAACAGAAAATCAACAATATTCTTATCTCGACAGCTTGTCAGAGATAAGGGAAACAAAACAATAACAGGCCGGAGCCGCAAATGGAAAAAATTATAAACATTGCGACAGCTATCAAAGATAACTAGATCGCACGGAAAACTGAAAAATCATGTTGGAAAAAATGGTGGAATTGGAGATAATCTGAAGTGCCACAAATTGACAAGGTATAAAAAAAGGTGACACAGCAAAAGCAGGTAGAAGAAAAGATAGAGAAGAAACTATAGAAGAATTATAGGAGAGAAACTATAGAGAGGACGAGTTATAAAATTAAGAAGACGTGGGAGAATTGTATTAGCGAAGAGTTTGGAGAAGCCATTGAGAGAACAATTTAGAAGAAATAATTGAATAAAATTGAAGAAGAGAAATTATTAATGAAAATAGAAATAAAGAGAATCATCAAGAGTTTATTCAGTTGATAATATAATAAAGTTAGGCGAGTAAAACTAAGTCAAGATCAGAGAACAACAAGTTAAAATTACAAATTATTACACTCCTCAGTTGTGAGAGATTTGTCAAATCAAAGTTATACGAGTGTGCTATTCCTCACCATGATGTTGTAATAAGCACGGTATAATAGTTAGCTTGTTGAGTCAATTATATCAGTGTGAAAATATTTGTGATATTCAATAAAGTTTCCCGTGTTAATTGTTATTTGTGCATCAGTCAAAGACACGCTTGGAGTCAGAGTAACATTTAAATTTATCACACACAGTTGAAGGTCGACCAGATTGCACTTGTTTTGACCAATATAGTACTTGTCAGAATATCATATTGATGTCAGACAGCCAATCGACGTGTCCAACACTCTCTGGCGGTCTAAGTGTAAAATACTTTAAGTTGAGCACGATTTTTAAAAGTTAAATAATTCTTTTTCTGTTTTTATGTTTTCAGTACATAATATGGAGTGTTTATTTTTGCAATATTTAACAATTAAAAGTCTATCTTTCAAACGTTTATGGTCTAAATATCTAAAATAATATAGACAGTTGAAAACTTCAATTGAGCCGCGGGTATGGCATGCTTGGATAACAGTTTAAAAACTAAGTTTTATATTCTAAAAATAATAACTTCTGAAATAAATAGTTTATGGGAATTATTTTACAAAAATACTGGTAGTGATCATCAAAAAATATCCCAGATAATTTAAATATGGTACAGTAGCAAAATTAACATTAATTGAGTTCGGACGCTTGAACTGACCTTAATTCTGGCACATAATGTATTAAATTAAACGAAAAACTTCAATTAAAAAAAAGAAATTTCAAAATTTAGACTAAATGTTCAATGAACATTTATCAAAAAATCTTGGACAATTAAAAACACCTTAAAAGGGTAAGCACAACCCCTCACCAAACTACTTTTATGAACATAAATTTGTTTTGTAATTTTAGGTAAAACAAAATCCGAAATGAAAAAAAACAAGATGTGAAACTCATTTAGTTTTCATGGCGGAAATTGAAGATATTAATAAGAAAAAAGAAATGTATAAAATCAAATTCTAGAGTTGAAATTAGACTCTAATAAACTGTTCAAAATTTATTATCAAATAAGTACATGATAAAAAAATGCAAATTCAAAGAGCTGCCAAAATAATTCCAAATTTAGACGTCAATATCTTTGAAAAATATTGATTATCTGAGGACAATAAACAAAATTATTTAGATAAAAACATTATATATATGTATATATATACTAAGTCATTATAAAATATAAAAAGACTCAAGTCATGATTACAGGAAGTCAATATTTATAAATTAAAATTATGGCACGTTTAAGGTACAAAACTGATATAAACATAATTATAAAGAATCTCATTGTACAAGGCTTGTCGGTTCCAAATAATCAGAGTCCAGTTTCAAGTAGTTCTAAAATCATTTTAAAATAGTAATATTTCTCAATAGAAATATCAGTTTAAATAAACAAATTATTTAAGATAAAATAAATAAAATATATTTATTGTGAAAAAAGAAAATATAAATAATATCAATAAAATTATATAATGCTGTAAATGGCCTCCAAATGGCCTTTCATGAGTACCCCATTTTTTCAATCCATTCTATTTTAATAATGGTATTTAAACTTTCGATTTGTAGAATTATTGTATGGAATAATTACATTTTCAATTTTTATTATTGAAATATTCATTGAAAAAAAAATGGCGGAAAAGATTTTTAATGAAAATTCAAACTAACCTACTTTGAGTTGTTGAGAAAAATGAAAATTCGTAAGATTTATTTAATAGTTTAAATAAATTTAATAATCTTTTACAGATTTATTTTTAGGTTACAATTAATTTCAAATTTTTACAACATTTCAGATATATCTGAAATAATGGAGCCAGGACCCCCTCTACAGTGGCATTAAATGTTGAGAGAGGAACTTGTAAATCTTAAGTTTTTTAAAATTAAGTTTAAAAAATAATATTATTATAGGATTTTACAATTAGACAACACCAGAATCATTAATGCCATTAAAAATTGCAAAGATTATTATGATTTTGGAAGTTTATTAGGAATCGCCAAAAGTACAGTCTGAGTTATTATTTACAAATATAACAAAATATTGACAAATATCGAAAGGAAAAAGAGGTAGTGGAAAACAAAAGATTTTCGAAGACCATAAATAAATGATTAAACATTTTTTGAAGAAAAAAAGGTTGGCGCGACAACTAAACTTGTACATATCGATGAATATATGAACCAGCCAAACCCTGGGAAGAAAGAAAAATGGAAAAGAACTTATGACACAGCTGTGACTAACAAAGAGTTAAATATGTCATTGGTTCTTGTATTTGGCGTAAAAGGACCGATTCATCAGAAATAAATTATAGGATCCTACAAAAAAACACCTACCAACTTTTATAAATGAAGTCACGGCATAATTGAATGGTGCTGGGTACCATTTCATTCACGAAAATGCTTCCATTCACAGAAAAGCATTATCTCCAGATAATTTCATCGAAAATTTACCACCATTCAATAGAAATTGTCTTCAGTCAAATCAAGTTAGCACTCGGAAGACAATATCAAGAGAAAATGGATTCAGTTCAATGCCTTTTCCAAGTAAATTGCTGAAAACAGTGCAAGAGAAGCAGAGAATCAGCATTCGCAAACTATTCACAGCTTCCAACATACCGTGAGAAGTCTGCATGTCCGATTGAAGGCTCTATGCATGTAAAAATAGAGTTAACAATTAGCGCCTCGCCTCTTCCTTCATGAAATAATGGGAAATCGTTGTATCACTTGTAGAAACTGCATCGACAACTGGAAACGCCATGGAGACTAAAATGAGATTAGGGGCTTCCCACTGACTGGTGCTCACGCTTTCCATCTTCTGGAACCACTTGACCGTTGTATACATGTAATTCGCTGTCAAATCAGTTAGGAATAATACCGAATACGACAGAAAACCTTGTAGCAACAGCCAGAGAGAAGAGAAGACAAGCAGGGATACCCCTCTAGTTTTTGCATGAAAACGCGCCAGTTCACACAACATACATTTCCCAGATCAGAACACTTTTAGAGTACTTTCCTTAGAGTCATAATCTCGCACCAAGTTAAGAGGCATTTCAGAGGGAATTTAAAGACAGATGCCGAGAATTTACATCACCTGGTGACGAATTCTTCAAAGAATTTACCACGAATTTCATTCATAGAAAAGTAATTTCTACACATGTCAGACTTCACACGCTTACAAGATAAAATATCTTATTAAAAAACATTTTTATTTCCATCTTAGTCCAGCGAGTTATTGAACACACCATTTTAAAGATGTTTAAAGCTCTCCAATCATCTTATAAAATCACTTGATCAATATTTCTTCTTGAGTTGAACAAATAAATCGGTAGAACATTAAGAAAATCGACTGTTGCTAATGAGGACTTTCGTGAATAAAATTTTCATTTTTGATATAAATATCTATAAGAGTTATTATGCACTCAACAAAACTCTTTGCCAATCTAATATTATGTAAAAGTGGAAATTCGTAATGGAACGGCAACCTTTATTATTATTATTATTATTATTATTATTATTATTATTATTATTATTATTATTATTATAATTATATAAACAGCACAAGCTTCGTGATACTCAGTGCAAATCCCAATAGTAAACTAGTTGGGAACAAATTTTGCTGATTCAACTTTATTGCATACTTTTCCGGATACACTGAAAATCACATAACTTGCTTATTAGCTTGGTCACAGAAAATCTGTAAACTTGTAAACATGCCGTATAAAAAATCATAATCACCTGTGGACTAAAAAATTAGGCGATACACAGAAACTGTTTACAAATGCATCCGATTACCTTTAGCGTTCTAACTTATAAAGTAATGGTGTAAATTTTTTTTTGTCGGATGTCTAACATTATTATTATTATTTATTATTATTATTATTATTATTATTATTATTATTATTATTATTATTATTATTAGTATTATTATTATTATTATTATTATTATTATAATTATTATTATTATTATATTATTATTATTATTATTTGGATATTTGTTAAAATGAGTCTATTGGATGAAAAGATCTTATTTGTAAAATACAAATTAAAATTATAATTTTCGTTTATTAAATGAGTTTAAAAATATTTTAAATTATTTTTAGATAATGAGCAATGAATACAAATAAATATTTCAATTTACCATTTCTGAATGATAAATATTTTGTTCTGGTTCATCACTTATTCTTTGTAAAATGTCATGCAACGTCTCAACAATTTCATAGAAATGAGGCCGATTTTCAGTGGATATATTCCAACAATGCTGCATGAGACTATAAATTTCAAAATTTGCTAATTCTGGTTGAGGATTTTGGAATCCTTTTCTAATAACATCAACGACTTTTTCCGGTAAAATTGATGAATAAGGAGAATCTCCCAGAGTGAATATTTCCCATAGTAAAATCCCATAAGACCATCTATAAATTAAATTAATATATTGTAAGATCACATATTCACAAATCTAACACATCGCTTTTTGTTGTATATTTCTTTTCCAAAAGCGCTTCTGGTGCCATCCACTTAACTGGAAGAATACCCTTAAATATTAAATAAATTAAAAATTATTAAAGTGTTGATAAATATTTTTAAAATGAAATTTCTGGAATCTAAATAAATTCCATCCATCCATCACTTTACGTAGTTCCGAAATAAATACAATCTCTTTTTATGTAACAAAATTTCATTTTTCAAAAAGATTCCCAAAAAAAAATTAAAAAACCCTAATGCAGGTTTTTGAAATTTTTGAAATTTATTGCTTCACGCAGTTTCCTACAATCTTTGACAACTTTACACTGTGTCAAAATAGAAAATATCCATACATAAATCCTTTTTTTATCTGTCAAAACTAGTTATATCACATTAAAATATATTTCAATGACAATCTAAAATTCTAATTAATTGTTTGTATTTTATTTACTACTGATAATTGTCGGTAAATACCATGATAACTAGTGATTTAAAGAAATATTAAATTATTAATGTATATTAATTACGGACGAACGGTCGCACATAAAACAGTAATTGTACATATTAATGGTATTAATGAGAAACTTGTTTGTGCTTTTCATAAGCTAATTTTTTGATGTCAAGATCGTAAATTATTAATACGATAATTCGTTAATAATGCATTTTCTAAATTTTTCTAAATTTTTCATAATTTTTCATAATTTCCCCATACCCCCCCCGACCCTAACCCTTGTTTTCAATTTCTAATCCAATAATAATTTCATTTTCAATTCTACTTAAAATTCATTCATGTTTTTTTTCTTACTTGGTGAATTTGTTATTTGTTTTTGGATTGTGAATCGCGAGAATTTAAAAATTTCATTAGGAATATGGTACAAAATTAACCTCTTGGAATATTTTGAACTAAATACTGAAATAATACAAGACTATACTTTTTTTACAAATGATTCACAAATAATAAAGATTAAAATAATATTAATGCATAGGAAACTTTTCCAAAATTAACCATAACTCTAGCTCCATTGCTTTTCATGGCAACAAAATCGTCTATCACGCGTATTTCAAATGATTCAAGTGTAGAATTAAATAATTTGAAGACCTTTCTTGCCGGGCATCAACAGTCAATTCGCATAAATCCTAAATTATTAAATTCTCCATATCTTCGGTTTTTAAAACTGATCCATTCATCTATAGACAAGCCAAATTTTTTTATTTTCAGATAGCGTTATTATAATTTTGAATAAAATTTGTTCTTTTACAATGTCGTAATACAGAACTGTCCAGTCATCACCGCTTTTGTATTAAATTCATAGTCAACTGGAAGGGACCTAATGTTTTTAAAAAAACGTGGAAACTTACTTCTCCCTATTAGGAGGGGCTTTATTTTGTTCGTTCCTGTCATATTTGAACATATCATAATGGTAATTCTTTCCTTACTATTTTACCATTAAGGCATTTATCGCCCTTGAACGCCATTGTTTTGCCCGGAAAACATTTAAAAAATAAAGCTGACTCATCACCATTGAAAATGTCATTTCCGTTATATTTTTGAAGTAGGGGTTGTAAAATATTGTTTATCCAATTAGGAGATATTATTTGGTAAGCCTCCGCAGAATCTTCAGTTAAACATTTCAATTTCATACCTGTTCTGCTTTTGAATTCTTGAAGCCATCCTGGACTTGCTTTGAAATTTTCAATATTAAAGGCTGTGCTCAATTTTTTGGCTTTACTTTGAATTAAAGCGCCACTTATTGGTATATCACGATCTCGAGTTTGACTGACAAAGGTTTTTACCGCTGTGCCAAGATCTGGGTTCTTACCTTACCTCATTCTTCTGCGTTTCATTGCATTTGGTGTTTCAACTGATTGTTCTTTAGATTTTCTTTATTTCTGTAAATTGTTGATAAAGTGTTTGGTTTAATCCTTGATTTTTTCTCCTTTCTCGACATCCTTAATCGCCTTTAATTTTTCTTTTAAAATTAAACTTTTATATTTTCCGCGTAAGATTTTCATTTTTTGGAATTTATTTTACTTCAAAAAGTTTATGTTGGTCAAAAAATGATACTTAATCAAAAGGAATATTGATATTTTTATTTCAAAAAATCTAATTAGAGAAATAACACTAATTTTAAAACTATAATTAAACAGAATAAAATGTAATGAAATTTAAGGTTAGTGCAATAAAATCGAATTATGTATAAATCTAATTAAAGAGACTAAACCCGTATTCAAAAATATAAATTAAACCATTTAAAATTATAAATAAAAAATTTATAAAAATACTATAGCAGAATATACAAAATAAGAAATTAATTTAGAATTATAATATATAGATATTGAAAAAATTTGAAATAATCTCGACATTCTTAAAAAAATTTCTAAAAAACAAGATTCTCAAAATTTCAAAGTAAAAAATCCTCCAGAAAAGAGAACTCAGAATTATTCAGAATTTCTCGAAAATTTTCGATCTTAATCACAAGTATAAATTAAAAAAAATTGTTCATTATTCTAGAAACATAAAGGTGTTGCCTTGCTGTAGTATGGAATTCGAATTGAATTTCTGATTAGTGAAAGGCAGGATCAAGTTATTCCACAATTCCTTTTATAGAATAGAATTTATTTTTTCAAAAAAATTATCCTAAATAAATCAGACACCAATATACATTATCTTAATCCAAACCACAATTTTCCTATTGGAACATTTTTTTATTCATTATCTCTTTGAAACCATATCCAACAGTCAAGGCCACCTAAAGTTTCTCCTCTACAAAATATTAGATGAATCCCATAAACCAGTGTTTCTCAAACGATGTGCCGTGAGGTTGAACCAGGTGTGCCGCGAGACTTTTTTCTCAAAAAAGTTGGTAATAAAAAAAATTTACAAAAACTATATCAAGTTTTTTACTATGAAAAAGTCGCTTCTGTGGATCAAAATTACTAAAAATTGTCTTTATTGCCTTATAAAATCTTTCGTAATCATATTTAATTTGTATAGACTAAAAAGTAGCTTTTTTATATATCATTGGAAAGTCAAAAAATTTGTAAAAATATTTGATTTTTGGGCAGGTGTGCCGCGAGCGAGAAAAGTCTGAGAAACACTGCCATAAACACTATTGCTTATTCAGTGAGATGTTGTATGGTTCACTGTATTACACCCGAATCGGTGTTACATTAGGACGCAATTTACCATGACTCCATATTTCTAATTTTGTAACAATTTACCATTCGTGGCTCATTTTGTGAATGGAATTATTTATATAATACGTTAAACTGATAATATATTATGTAAAAGTTTTTATTCATTTTCTAACAAGATTATAATATTTTATTGAATTAATGAAATCTATTTAGTCATTACAAATAATTATTAAATATTTACGTCTGTTTTCTTTCGATAGTAGTAATCTACGATTCTTGTTAGACCAAAATCTGCTATTTTCATTTCATAATGTTCTCCCACGAGAATATTTCTTGCCGACAAATCTCTATGTACTACCTGAAAATAATAACAATAAATTTCAATATTACATTTTTTGAAAGACTAGAATTCAATGAAAGAAATTGAATAAATATAAAAATAAAACATTGAATTGAATATGTTTGTATGTGGTGCATTTTATGATAAAATGATTTACATAATTTATGTATTTTTAAATGAAAACTTTTCAGTTGTAGTTTGTTTGTTTGTTTGTTTGTTTTTACCGTTTTTTGTGCAACAAATAATAAGTCGAACTGTAATCGAGTTCTTGGTTTTGTACAAAGGGATATAATGGATGAACCACACTCCGTTCATAGTTACTCTGTTCGAGGAAGCAGGAATTTTACCTTTAAAAAATTAATTAAAAAAAGAGTTTGAAGACTATAAATCAGTAATATATCGATAAATTTAATGGAAAAAATAATCAGTTCTTATAATAATATTTAAAAAATTTGTTGTTATAATAATACAATCTTGGAACATATTTTGGAGGCTTAACGTTTCATTTAGATTAGTTAATAATATTGAAAAGCATAAAAAATTCTGTTAATTACTTTGTCATGTCAAGTTCATGATAACAATACATATTTCTTTTACGTATGATTGTTTTGTTTTGACTATTTATCAAAGCATAATTCAAATAAATAAGTAAGCCATTTTAGCAGTGTTTATTAATTAGAAACATTTTCGACCTAAAATAAGTCCAATACAAAATTTAACTTATTTCTTTTCTCTTCCGATATAATGGAATTTTCTCTTTCCTTTTCTTGTTATTCACTTGATCTTCTTCCACAAAATATAATAATGTAAACAAATTAAAGTACTATTTTTAATAAAAATCGCCATTCGTACATATTTTTCACTATATATTTCGATAGCATCACTATCATCACCTTTACCGTGTTTATTTTTAATAAAACTATTTTTTCAATTTTTATATTTATTAAAATTTCTCTTCGATTTTGCTAAATTTTCGTTACAGGACATTGAACAAAAATAGTATTTTAATCGTTAAGGTGTCAAAAATGGGGGCTATAATTTTCTTCTGTAAAGAAATTTGCACGAAAAATTTATTACAGTGAAGTAATGTATAAATAAAGAATTCAACAAACAACATCAATAAACAACATACGTTCACATAATCATTTATGAAATTGTTAATAATTTTATTTAATTTAATCAATTACTGTAATTAATTAATTTAATTATATTCTCACATAGACCATATTAGTTTTTAAATGATAGATATTATAGTAAAATTATACGAAAGGGTTTGGTCATTCAAAATACATTTTTGATACTCTGGATTCTTTATGGTCCTTTCAAATTCAGTTAAAGTCCCGAATTAATTGTTATTTTGCCGTTTTAAATAACTCATCGTGCAGATTTTAGAAGTAAATTACATTATCAGCCATTAAAAGATCTTTGTTAAAGAAACAAGACAATAAATTTCAATGTTTTGATCATGATTATCAAACACAATTTATTCTTTCTCTAGAAATACGTATTAAAGTCCAGTCCAGCATTTATTAATAGAGTAAGCAACCTTATTTTCCTTATAACAACATAATTCATTTGCCGTGTCCAAAACTTGTACTCAACATTTCCAATTTCGAAAATAGATTTTCCTTTTATCGCATAAATTTTTCAATCATATTCATTGTGATTACATAAGTAATTCATTTTCACATTTGAAGGTTTCAAAGAACATAAATTATTAAAAGTATCTCGATCATTTTTACTAATTACAGAAAATGTATTTGCATTTATTAACTTCGCTGATGTATGTTTGTGTGTGCCACGCAAATGTTGTGAGGCCAAATTAACCTACTTTCCGTGATTGAATTGAGCTGAAATTTGGCAACTAAATTCGCTGTCGACAACATTACATGCTATCAAAATTTCAGATCGATCCGTTCAATGATATTTAAACAGAATAAATCATTTAAAATTGACTTATCCACTGATATACACGTTCCAGTTCATTTACTCATACCATCATATATTAAACCGAATTAGCTCGTATAAATAATGACACTCCGTAATCATAATCGCAATCGCATATAACTCATATAATTCAAGCGTATTGTAGTTAATAAATTATTATATTATCTTTATTCAGATATTAATAAATAAAATAATTTAAATATTCACAATGGCCGAAAATTTCTAAATTGAAAAAACAAAAAATATTGTATAAATAGATGTACAAAAAACAATATTTACTGATCTCGATGCCAAATAGGTCATTCCGCTTGCAATTTGAAAGGAATATGTACACAATATAGATGCAGTAAAATTTTCGACATTTTTCTTTGATTTAGAATATCTGCTATTTTTTGCTCTAACAAAATCTCTCAGATTTCCATACGGTGCCAATTCAACAATGACTCGGAGAGGACCTAAAAATAATGAGTAAAAAATTTTCATAAAATTATGTATATACATTATATACAAAAATTTAAGTCACGAAATTCCAAGGATAAAAATATTGATATTTTTTTAAAAATTAAAATAAAGCTTCTGTATTCGGCCATCTTGGATTTCTATTATTGAAGTAGCACTTCTCATAATTACAAAAAAAATTTTATATCAATATTAATATTTTTCAAGTTGGAATTCCACTGTATAAATAAACGTTTTGTGATCATTTTAAACTTCGGTTTTGTAAAAATTAAGGTGATCACAAAATTTGTGTGAACATTCATAGAATTCAGACACTAATAGCAAACCTTCTCCTGGAAATTGTTTTGTCAATTCATGTTCTACAGAAGTTAAATAGTCAGATTGATTAGGGGGTATTTTACAGCAAATTTTGATAACAATGACCTCGTACATAGAGCGACAATGGAAATGATCATTCAAATGTTATGATAGGTGAGGGTTGGATGGGTGCTATATTTATAACATTTTTACACATTTTGTACATACACTGCACTGCATTCTATGGCATGATTTCAGATACAAAGAAAAATCAGTAATTACGGCATACAAAATATCAAGATTTTATAACATATTTCACATCTTAAATTATTTCAAAAAAATGTAGGTTATTTTAGGTAAAACTCATGAATTTCCTTTTTCGCTTTCCTAAAATAAAAGTGTAGTTCGAGCATTAACCACAAAAAGTTTAAAAAAAATATATCTTCTTAAAAATGGTTTTATTTTATTTAGGTGATGTATTTTTATCACTTGTTTGTTTTATTATAGAAATTGCATACGCCGTGATTGTATGTTTCATTAATTTTTTCTACTCTTCCTTGAATCCTATAATCAATTGGCATGTGTAATTACTAATGAATTTTCAGTACAACGGTGGGTTTTTTTATACTACGTTTCTTATAATATAATTTAGTGATTATTTTATTATTGTACAGAATTCCATAGATAACTACATATTAATAGTTTGTATATAGATACACCCGTTTGCGAAACTTAACATTGTCTATAATATACGTTGGTGTGCACACCCGTTGAGGTGAGTCACCAATTATATGACAATGTTAACTTAATTTCATTATTCAATTTTTCAAAAATTGTTTTAAGGTAAGTTTTTGAATTAAAGTAATTTTTAGGACTTGAATTTTGATTTCATATAATTATGAGATCATTATTCAAGTTCTAAAATATTACTGTTAGTCAGCATTTACAATATAACATTGATAATTAAATTTCAGGTGTTTTTTAGGAATTTTATGATATTTTATTTGGATTTATTTGGATTTATTTCGTAAAAATGTAAGTTAGATATTTTTATAATTATAAATAAATAAAGTATTCACCAAATATTTATTTTTTAAGACATTTAGGAAAGAATGGATAAAATAGTTTTTTAAGTTTTTGTAATCTTCTTTCGAATTTTCTCTTTTTCTGTAATTCTATGAAAATATTAATTTGTTAAAATAATTTATTAAAATTTACGATTTGCGATTTTTTCCTGCAAATTCAAAGATGTCGAAGGACCTTCTTCAATATCTGTAAATCTAAAGAAATTTTATATTCTAAATTATTTTATAATTAAATCTTACGATGTATTTTCTTCTTTTTCTCTAAAGCTCAAGGTAGAGCAGTCGGAATCTGATTCAAAAGTTTTTTTGTGCATAATATGTTAATTATATGTTAATCAATGTTAATTTCGCAAAAAAAACACTTTATTAATTTTGTATGTATTTTTCATTATGTGTGCTGTGTTTGTATGCTTAATTATTTTCTCTCACTTTTTAGATTCCTATAATAAATATGTTAACTTTCGCAGCATTAAATTTTTACACACAGGTAAGTTTGTGTGTTCCTATAATATATATTTATTGATTTTTTTTAGATTATAGGCTATGTTATATTTCGCAAACGAGTGTATGCATGATAAGTCCATGCTGGGTTGAAGCATAGTCATCAAACAAAACAATTTGCTCAAAACACGCTTAATGGTAAAAGAAAGCGTAAATACGATTGGCTTATACTATAAAATTTTGAACTTTATATTCTATTATTCAATACTACAATCATATATATACAAATTAAATGTAAAAAATGAAAATTGAAACATTTTATTTACTCGAGTAGACTGATATAAATCAACATGGGGTGATGAATAAGTGTCAACTTGTAAATGATTAAGCAAATATATAAAGTAACGTAACCACAATTAAGTAATTTATTCATAATAATAATAATAATAATAATAATAATAATAATAATATTAATAATAAAAACGACGATAATAATACATAATTTTCTATGTAACAATGCATGGTTATAACGCTATTTAAATGTTTTAAATGAATACTAATTAACCATTATTTAGTGAATATTTTTATATAAGTTTCCACGTTTTTTAAATATAAATTTGAATATAAAATAACTTTTTAAAAAATAATTGTGTTTTGATTTATTTACTGCTAGAAAGTAAAAATAACTAATTATCTAAACTGACATTTAAACATGAAAAAGACCACCATTTGATGGGTTATATTTTATAATGACCTATATTTTATATAGCCTATATTTTATAATGGATAATTTCCTCGATCCCATGATCCCAGTGTTCCAATCACTAATGCTGATATTGTTGTTTGCACTTGTTTATTGTGCCAATTTTGGATTCAATATATTTATATTTTGCGAAATTATTATTTCGTGCATTCTCAAAATTTTCAATATCTTCATAAAACACTTTAAAATCCAGAATATGAAACAAATCATTTCTTTGTGGTCTTATTAATAAATCTGGTCTAAGAGTTGTTTCTATTCGTACTGGATGCGTTTATACATCTACATATATTCCAATTGATATCAAATAATCTCCAACAATCTTTAAGACATTTTGTGCTCATTTCGCCTAGCATTGATCTTATTTGGACAGTGATTAAAGATGTGCAACTACGTCTCTAGTGAGATGAGTATTCAAAGTTCACCTAATGGAAACATCAGCTCGCATTTCATGTTTGGAAAAGAAGAACCAAACCATTATTTTAATGTAATATCGAGCCTAAATCGTGAAAATCTTCATTATGTATCGACTTTATATTTAGTTATAGCCACTTGTTTGCTTTTGCCATATTCCGTACAAAAATAAAATAAACCGACAAAGTAGAGACTCTGGATTATTATATAAATTTCCATGCGTTATCTTGTTTATTAAACAATTGGTTCAAATAAACTTTTTAAATATTTTATTTTAACCCTTTTTTTAAAATTTATTTAAATTTTTAAATTTTATTTTTTTTATAAATATTTTATTTATTTCATTAAAAACTGGAAAAAAAATTAATTTTATAATTTTTAAAATTTTTAAAATAAAATTTATTTACATGAATATAAATATTTTATAATATATTTTTTATAAAATATTGTTCAATATTCACATAGGTTTATTTCATTCATATTGATATTTATTGATAAAAATAAAATAGTTTATTTCTCGATTGAATTTTTTGTCTTTTCTTATTTTTACATATTGATTCGTAGTTTTTAGAAAAAAAATTTCTTGAAAAAAATCATTCGTTTTGTTTAGTTTTATAAAAATACACACAGAAATGTGATTTTCATTATAGTTTGATTTATTTTAGTTTAGTGGCGGCCGGCCCTCAAAGGGTTAAAGTATAGATAGGAAATTTTAGATTATAGGAAATTATAATTTTAAACATTGTAATATTTAGTTAACATTAATTTAATCGATCTCTGAAGGTGTTACATATGTTATTAAGTTCCTACTTCTGTCTCTTAGGCCGGAGAAGCTAATCTTTGATTGATCTTAAATTTGCGTGTGTTTTCATTTTGGGTCGCCATAAAAGTATTGTACGAATCCAGTGAATTTACTTATAGTTCTAATATAATATAAGGCTGTGTTCTGCTACTCCAATATAATTTCAGTCCACAATTATCGCTAATTAAGTCGTCTCTTGCTTTAGTCATATATATGAAAAAGTATTTAGCCTTGTGCCGTTTACAAGAATACAATAATTGGGTCTAAATGAAGGAATCTATTAAAACCAAAAGCATAAAGAGAAACGAAGAAATACTGCTAGAAAAATGTTTACATTCGATCAAAAAGGAATGTATAATATTCCACCAAGAAAATTCTAAATTTCATGTAGTGAACTCGTCCCAAGAAACGTATAGAGTCTGATTAAAAAATTCTGAATTAAACAATTAAATCCATTTCATTTAATACAAAAAATAGACTTAATAGAAAAAGATTCATTAATATGAATATAAGTGAAATAACGTATATATTTAAAAAGATTGAAGACTATAAATAGTAATATATCGATGTTTTTGAATATATATATATATACACATATAAGACCCCTTAGGTCGATGGAATACAGCTAAAGAATTATTTCAACGAAACTGTGATAAATAATTGAAATAAAATATCCAACAACTATTCCAAAAAAAACAAAACCAGGCGAGTTCAAGAATGTAAAATTGGTATAGAAAGGCTAATTAAACAGGTAAAACAGGATTAATAAAATATTAATTGCATGTAATCTACATTGAGTAAATTCCAAAGAAAAACGATCATCAATTAGTGTGAAATTTTGCATTCCTTTCTTGGAGAAATTGGGAAAAAATCTAATTTTTCTTAATGTTTCCGAATTGTAAATCAGTCAGTAATGGGACATATGTCCAATAATCACGTCACACATCCCAGGCTAGGTTATTTCTACTAGACATGTGTTTATATTTTATGTCAAAAGGAATTTTGGAATTTCCAATGAGACGTCAAAAAATTCTAGTTTGTAATGTATTTTAATTAATCAAAATTCCCAAAATAACGAGTTACTTAATTAATTGTAAATTTATTTGTTCATCAAATTCATATGATCGGAATTTTTCTAAAGAATTGATAATATAAAGAAGTTTTAATTAATTAAATATTTAATTAATTTATCAATTTAAACAACTTTCCGAGGTTTTTATCTTTTTTTTAAACATTAAGATGAGGAATTTGGGGGAATTTCTTTCATGCTGATGATTTGAATATTATTTATTACGTTTTTCAATATGAAATATTCATCAGTATTTATAAATATACGATCTTAGTAACTTACAAACTTTACTACCGAATATTCTCGTCAAAGTTCGGAATCGAATAATTTGTTTTAATATTAATTATATTTAAATAGAATTTGAATTTAGAAGTTAATTAATTTATTTGTTATTGTATGTCAGTATTGGAAATACTCATAATCGAACTAAAATTCTTTTAGGTTATAGGTGGATTGATCACTGAGGTTTGGAGACTCGATGATAGGTTCAGTGACCACAATAAAACTGGCTTGTGGTGCAAAAAATCATTTTCCTCTTAATTTGCAAATTATAAGTCGTAAAGCGTGGAAATGGTTACCGATTAATTAAAATACCAAATGTAAGCAGAATATAAACCGATGTAAATGGCTTCTTTAAGGTGTAAGAATTCAAGCAGTTTATACTGGGATATTTTAAACTTCATTTCCATCTGACGCGATCATGGATCATTGTGGCAGCGGTTACAATAATTATAAATTTATAGATTGTATTTTATATTTGCCAATTCATACTAGATTTACGAAACCCGCACACTTGAATGATGTCAAATTTCATGATTAAAAATAAAGAAAATTTAAATATAAATTTTTTGAAAATTATATTAAATTTTTTTCAATTAGATTTGCTTACACAAACCGCATTTTAATGTATTCGTCAATTTGTATGCAATTTTGTCCGTAAATCTAGTGTTCAAATTAATAGTTTACTCTCTCAATTTTAGAATTCGCTGTCCTTCATTAAAAAAATAATTGGCATAAAAAAAATCTACGAAATTCCATCTTTAGTATAATTTAGATTATTTTTAAAATATTTTACACTTTAAAACATTTGGTAACAGTGAGAAAACAAAGTACATATAATATTGAAATATAATAAAAATGAAAACCTACCATTTTGAGTACATAATCCTAGCAACTGAATAACATTTGGATGACGTCCAATGTGTTTCATTATTTCCATTTCTTTGACGAAATCATGAACGTTAGAATCTGAGAAATCATCTAGAAAATAAAATAATAACAATTATATTATTTTTAATATTTACTATTATTGATTAATTTCCTTTAGTTTCATTATTAAAATTTTGTATCCACGAAAACAGGAAATATAACAATATAAAACTTAATCGTTTTTAAATAATAATAACAGATTATTTTTAATTTAACATAACGGTACAAAAAATATTATTTTAAATTGACAATTCATGTTTCATTTGTATTTTATCTTTATTGTTATAACTATTAATATTATTTTATTATAAATTTATAACTATAATTCATTCACATTGGTGTTTTGCAACTTCATGATCTTCCAATTATTATTATTATTATTATTATTATTATTATTATTATTATTATTATTATTATTATTATTATTATTATTAATAATATTATTATTATTGATAAGGATTGATAAGGATTATTTTTTATAATCAGAATTTTTTTCATTGTATTCAATATTTAGTTTGCGATAAAAGGCTTAAATTATCATTTACTTGTTTAATAATAATAACAATAATAATAATACACCAATCCCTCTTTTTACGAAGTTTCGCTATAACGTAATTTAGAAGAAAATCCACAGTTTCTGTTTACGAAAAAAAATTTGATTAACGAATATTGTGTTTTATTTAATTAGGAAATCACATCGTACAAATATATAGAAACAGAATACAAAATAAAACAAACGAATTATGTATTTTTTGTCGTGATTACTTCAATATTATAGGTAGAACATTAATATTTTGTATAAATTAGATTTCCTTATTATTTAAACAAATTGTATTGTGTAGGATATATTTGAGCTGATTTTTTTTATTACTAATTTTATTCGAAAGTGTATTGATTTAACTAAATAAAATTAACTTAATGAAATTTCGATTTACGTTCAAATTTTTGGGAACGAATTAATTCTTTAAGTGAGGGAGTGGTATAAGATTAATAATAATAATAATATTATTATTATTATCATTATTATTATTATTATTATTATTATTATTATTATTATTATTATTATTATTATTATTATTATTATTATTATTATTATTATTATTATTATTATTATTATTATTATTATTATTATTAATTATTGTAACTAGCGTGGTGGGTGATCACTAAACTCAATTCAATTAATATTAAACTACATTTTCAATTTTTTAGTTTATTTTCTCTTAATTACCTTAATTTCACGTGTCATTAAAAATTATAAATGTAAACATGAAATTTATTTATAAGTAGTGCTGTGATAAAAATTAAAATTTAAAATGTTTATTTGATTCGTTCTTTAAGGTTTTATAAAATGTCAAGTTTTGACTTGATAAGTATATGTCAGTGAGATATAATTGCAGGTCCCACACGGTAACAGATTGATCTTATCTTTTCTCGCACAGGAATAATCATTATTTAATTACTTGTTTAAATAAATCATTATTCTCTTATCAAATTCATTCTATGAATTGATAAATATTTATTATTTTTTATCTATTATCTCAATAACAAATGAGCTCTAAAAATCTGTTATTTAATAAAATTTTTATAATTGATATTTTTCCCGTTAATTTTGAAATTAGAAATAATTAATAATTGTATTGTTTAATTCAGTGTGTAAAATGTTTTTTGGAAAAATAGTTTATGTTGAGGTTACCTAAACTGTAAGGTTACTGATGCTTCACCCTTTTCATGGCGATATTTAATATTTAATAATTTGGAAATAATTTGGAACGTTTATTCTGCACTCTTGTTCGGAAAATAATAACTAAATTCACTGGAACACTTATTGAACACATGATATCATATCATAGGCAAAATTGAAGAAATAAAAAGAAAATTCGAATATTTATTAATTTTATTAAAAGAATGGCGTATAGAAAAAAATTACAATTCAATTTTCATCATTTTCATAAATTCCATTGTACTATTCTTTGTTATTTTTCATCAGCTACTAAGTATAGAAATAAAACCTAATTTCAATAAAAGGTAAATAACATAATTTAGAGACACACATAATAGTTTATAATTTCATATAAATAAGTTTGCGCCACAGATTTATTAAAAATAATAATTACCTCGCATCATTTTAATTGCTACTTTTGTAAGTGAGGATTTTTTGGCAATATCATTAGCCAGTCCTTCATAAACCATTCCGAACGCTCCTTCTCCCAACTTTTTATTGGTAATCTTGAGTTTGTCTCTCGGATATTCCCATTCTGGATCACATGGAAATTCATACAACGAAAAGAATTCCAAAGACGATGATCGTCGCAAACCGTATTTACAATTGATGGAATTATTTCCGGTAGCACATTCAAAAACATCATTTTCCAACTGTGATTGTCTTGTAGATTCTAATCTTGTTCTGTCTGTCGATGTTGACGGATGCTGTTCACCATAAACTCCATCTTTAATTTGAGATATCCTTTTGATGGGCTTGATTTTGATTATCGGTGGCAGCAAAGGATTCGAGTCTGGTAAAAGATGATTCGTATGCAGAACATCAGTTTTGAAATTTTTAGTTCCATTGATAAAACTTTTATAAATCGGAGATTCGTATTCAATAATTATAGTTTTCCTGATTGGGAAACGATAACCCTTGTTGAGATTTGTTTGCAAATTTTTTTTGAATAGGTTTAAAAACAGAAAAATGAAAACTAAAATAAATCCAATTGAAAGTACTATTATGATGGATTTGAAACCTTTCAAAAATATAAATTTTTAAATTTAATTAATAATCAAATTAACAGGAGTGAACTAAGAACTTTCTAAAATTAATATTATTTCACAAAAAAACAATTTGTATTTTGTTTTAAAGATTTTCTAAAATATAAAATAGTATTTTTTTGTTTTAATCGACGATAGCAAATTAAATTTGTAAAAAGAAAACAGTTGAAAAGGCTGTGCCGAAAATTCATGTTCAATTGAAAAAACATAAATATAAAAGATTTTAATTATAAATAGTTAAAATTTAATATAATTCGAAATTTTAAACAAAATACAATTGGAAAAGGTTCGATGATCATTAACATTAAAAACTGAATGAAATGATTATGAATTTTTATTTAGACACTAAAAATAGTTATGAAAAATTGGTAAAATAGAAAGTTTGAAAATTGTCCAAAAAAAGGTAATGATTAAAAAATTAAATTTACTCAGAAATCTCTATACAACAAATAAAAAATAATTATAATTTACAAAAAAAAATTATTAAAATGTAAAGAATGTTCGTTTGTTATTTGGATAAAAATTATTATTATTTTGTTTTAGTACACTAATTTGTATGTAGTTTTTACTCTCGCAGCACATTTTCGAAAGAAATTAATTTTCACCTATGTAAATTCTTTTAAAAAATTTATAAATAAATAAAAACGTAAAAAACCTTTATTTATACTAATATTTGAAACAGATCAAGCTAAATTCTATATTTAAAAAATGACAAATTATGTGAAAAATATGATTGGCGATATTTTGTTATTCCTTTTTTATCCGGTCTTATTTCAGAAAGCGCAACAATAATTTCATTTTTCCCGATCTTGGTTGTTTTTCTAATGTCAATAAAAGTTAAAAATCCTAACTCGGTATGTACAACGTCGGAAATTGCAATAAAATATTTATCGTTCTTAAAATAACACCGGAAATTCATCTTTTATCGAAATACAAAAGGTATTCACTGGAAGTTCCGAATATTTTATTTTTATTACTCAATAACATGAGAAAAATTAGATTATTTTTAAGATTTGAAGTCACACTTCTTTTTTTTGCGGTATGTCCTTTGAAAAACTTTTTATATTTTACTTACCACCAAAAAATTAATCCTTTTATGAACAGCTTCAGAGTTAACGAGGAAAATTGAATTGCTTACGAGAAAGTAATCAAAAATAACGTATTGCAAAATAGGATAACGCACTTTGACCATTGCTAAACACGATACTCGGTCAATTAAAGCCTATTATGTATGTACTGGGACATGATAGGTTTACTCCCTGTGCACGCGGTCGTCTTAGAGAAATTTTGCAACAAATTTAACGGCCTGAATGAACAAATAAATAGGAAACTTTAAAATTGCATAAAAAGATTGTGTTTCTGCACTTCTCTAGACGACATACCTTATTAATGATGTTAGGAACCTTAAAGACATAGGTTATAAAGTCCTTGTACAGGTATAATACTCATTATATCTTTTTCTGATTACCACTTAATTTCTTTAGTACACAAATCTAATGGAAAACAATTTAAAAAGTGATGGCAACCAAATTTTCTTGTAGCCAAGATGCTTAAAAATTTGTAGAAAAGTGAAAACAATAGGAGATAAATCACTGGGTATTAAATAAATATTTATGTTTAAACATTCTGCTTTTGTTTTTACATATTAACAATGACTAAATTTTATAATATTATCTTAATCATTATATTTAAAAGTAATATAATAATAATATCTTGTTTGTTTAAAATAATTTCTCACACTAAATAATAAAAGATGTTTTACTTTCATTAGAATTAAAAATCATATTTTCTCATATGTAGCACAAATTCTCGCCACTGATTTTTCAGGTGTTAAAAAATACCTGAAAATAAATTCAATGCCAAAAATTTGTATTATATATGAAATAAAGTGATCTATAGTTGTAAAGAAAATAAATAGAATGTAAAAGAAAATAAAAACGGATTAAAGGTGAACAAAAAAAGAAAGGATTTTATTGATAATAAGCGATAAAACAACATTAACAAACTTATTCATTGAACACTTTAATACTCCACATTTTAAACTTATCATTAAAGATTATTTCAATCAACACGAAATTTTTGAAATTAATAGAACAAATGAAATAATAAAGTTTTAAAGAAGAAAAGATGGAACTCAACATTTAGAATGCTTCTAGGTTAATGAAATTAAATTGAACCAGTTTTTATTAAAATTTTGTCTATGAGAAATGTCCGTTTAATCGAACAAACCAAATATTTCACCTTCTTTTCAATTTTCTGGAATTATGGAGTAGGACAAACATTAATGTGCTTACAACACATATTTTTGTACTCCTTTAAGTATAGAGTTGCCAACATTGTGTAGATGCTGACTCGGAAGCGAGTGGTAATAAAAACTATTACATTTACACATAATATATTCATTGGAAGTAAATCCGAAAAAATAAAAATTCATTATACATTATTTTCTAAAAACATACTGCTTGTCTCAAGACGATTGCACTGTAAATGGTTCTTGGCGGTGACGTGTATAATAGGTTTAGTTTCTGGTTTACATTTAAAATAAAAGCCAATTTGTAAATTTGAATTAACCCACTGAACCGACCTGAAAAGTTATTATTAACCTGGAGCCCAAAGAATGAACGCCAAACCCGGAGTTTCCAGGTCAAAATTATGGAGTTGTAAGATAAAGAGAAATTTGCAAATGATTTAGGTGAAATGATCAATATAGAATTTCTTACATTGATGGCATTTTGGAAAAAAAATCATCTTGTAAACATCTATTACTGATGAAAAGATTTATCGATAAATTAGATAATTACTTTTGAAGTCAATTCTTAATTTTAACAATAAATTTTTATCTTATGGACAGTTTATTTTGATGAAAATATAATTCTGCGTATAAATGATGGTGATGATTAAAACATTTACTATTTAATTAAAAATTACAATTTATAAATACGGCCGCCAAAAATATTTCAATAATTTGCTATGTCTATAAAAAATAAAAACTTTACAAACATTAAATAATGTATTAGCGATATTGAAAACTATGCAAAAAATACCAGGATATTTGACCCACTTGAATGTCATTATCAAGCGGAATTATGATTGTAAAGATTTCTCATGGTTTAATTGTACATATTTCTACAAATTAGTCATAAAGAAATTAATTTTATTCATCATCCTAAATGGTTCAGAAGAAATGTCAGCCGGTATAAACACCAATTGAGCAATGAATAGAAAACCTGTGATATGAACCTAAAAAGGCAATAAAAGACATTGGTACACATTGTGAAAATTTGTGCAATAATATAATGTACAGAATAGAAATAATTTTAGAAAAATAAGGTATGAGGTATGCTATAATAAAAATATTATCTTCATAAAACAATGATTATAATTCGCAAGTTTTACCAATTTAAATTAACTATTTTATTAATAAATGAAATTGCATTTTATAATAAATAAAGTTAATTTTGTAAAATTTTTATTTTTTTTTAATTAGTGTTTGAATTTTAATGTAATTCGGAAAGTTTGATTTTATTTTGTTTTACTAATCTTGTTAGTTTTTGAAGATTTTATGTTTCAAATTTTGAATAGTGTTTTTGATTATTGAGATATAGATTTGAATATACTTCTTTCTCATGCAGTTTTTTTCAGGAGCTATAAACAAAAATTGTTAATTTTACCCTAAGACTTTCTGATCATGAAATGGACTTCAGTAACGAAGAAAGTCAAACCTTTAATGACAATGTTTTAATGAAAATTTAGTTACACAAGAAAATGGTGATATTTAAATTTGAAAATAGTATTGAATTTTAGAAAATTCTGTTCACTTAATTTAATTAAACCATACGTGATGAAGATAAATGAAACGAGCAATTGATGACTGTCAAATTCATAACTTCAAACTGACTCTCAGTCTGAACCTTTGGTGAAAATGCGCATAAGTAACGACCAGAATCATTGAATGCTGTTGAAGAAAATTCCCAAATTATAGATTTCAGAGAACTACTGCTTTCATTCGAATGAAACATCTAGAAATACGAAAACAACAAGGTTTTAATTTAAATTAATTAAAATATGAATTTGAAGGAAATTTATTATTAATGATTTTATTGCAATGGCAAATATTGAATAAGCAGGATTTACTGATTATCTTATTTAAAAATATTTACACTATATAAATTTCTATAATACTTATATAGACATATTAATTGTTATTAACTTTTAATTCAAACGACATTCACCATTTCCAAATTGAATCTGCTATACATAATGTAGTTAAGTAAGTTGTTATTAAATTATATGAGGGTTGAAGATCGTGTTTAATTATGTCCTGGCGTGTTTAATTATTCACGTGCTTTTGAAATCATGCCACAAATGTGTATGTGTACATGAGTACCAATCACATTTTTGGCCTAGATTCAATTTAGAAATGATGTATGGAAATATAACATTATGAAGTTTAATACATGTAATCAAACATAAGTTTTTGAAAGATCACAATTTCGAAATCAATAAGTGTTTGTGAAGTCCAATTGATAAGATCAAATCAATTTTTTGATTAAAAAAACTGTAATTTTCAATTTCATAAATTCAGATTATTTGAATTTAGTTAATAAAAGCATTTAATTTGATTTTAATTTTTGTAGCTCATCATTTTAAATCACCATTCTAAGAATTTTTCTAATAATAAATTGTCAATTTAAAACGCCATTAAAGTATTTAGTTTATCACTGCAATAAAATTCTTTATTTTTACTATTAAATGAGAATAAATAACGATATTAGTAGAAGATAAAATGTAATAACAAAAGATAAAAAAATATTCAAATGCTACTCACGTGCAAAAACTTGCTGCTCCTCATATCTATTTCATATAAATCAGTTCTTGTCTCTGGGTCGAGTTTAAATAAAAGTAATATAGGTTTTGGTTCATTTGTTGAGCAATTGAGAGTGAAGTTTGATCCACGACAGACAGTCAACTGTTTGGGAAATTTTAATTTAGACTTCATGGTTCTAGGAAAGGCTCAACAAAAGATTTAATAATTGAAACAAATACCCCTGATCAATTAATAAAACATATGTATACTTTGCTTTAATAACAAAACTCGTGTTCGATTCTATTAAACAAGTAAAAAATGTTTCAGTTAATTTATCTGGTACTATATACTCAAGGTTAGAATATATACACATGAAATCATTAGAAACATTTAAAGTCGTATAAGATATACAAGTTTCTTCATTTGTTTCAATTAAAAACTAAAATTTGATAAAAATTAAATAATTTTAGTTAATTGTTAAAAATTTACCTTTTCATCGCTAGACAATAATTTACCATTTCCATATTCCAAATGGCTGGAATGTTGATACCAAGAAATTGTTGGATAAATTGCTTTCGAAAAAAGCACTTGACAATTCAATAATATTGATGAAAGGGAAAAAACATGCTTCACATTTTGATCATGTATACTTGGATGCATGTAATATTTATCTAAATATGTATAATGAGCATGACAAATAATAATAAAGAAGAGAAAGAAAGAAAAAAACAAATATATTTCTTAACTTAAATATATATTCATGATTAATTCCAAGGATTTTTTATATATCGATAAAATATAATCTTTTAATTAGCTGCTTTTAATATTTTACTGAAATAATTTATAGCTGTTTTATAAGTCATTATGAATAAATGCAATCGTTTACCACAGACCTCTAACTAGGAGAATTTTTGTAAATTTGTATATAAATAAGTATGAAAATGATGATAATGTGTTTGATTTTAAATTTTCACAATTACGTTGATAGTAAGTCAAAATATTTAAAGGAAAGGAAAATTTCAAATTTTCAGATTTTTTGTTTATTTTCAAACAAATAGATGGTAAATGTATTAAATAATACAATTAATATAAAATGTATGCAAAATTTAAAATAGAAAGAATAATTACATTGAGATATTTCCAGTGAGTCAGAAGGAATTTGGTGCAAATTTTCAGTTAAATCTGATCCCGGTACGGAATCTACAATAAGAAAATTGTAAATAATAAAATAAAGTGGCTAATAATAATAATAATAATAATAATAATAATAATAATAATAATAATAATAATAATAATAATAATAATAATAATAATAATAATAATAATAATAATGCTGACTTGTAACATTGACTAAATAGGATAAACTCGATTCTCCAAATTGATTATAAGCTTTACAAGTGTAATTTCCGGCATCACTAACTTTTAATTTCTTTTTTATATAGACGTATTTCATATTCCGAAGTATTTTAACTCTAAATTATAATTTTAAAAAATAAATTTTTCAACATAAATTAAAAAAATTTTTTAAATAAGATATTTTAGAAGTTTATAAAAGCTTAAATAAAAAATTGTCTTTATCATCTTAAAAAGTTGATGTATATTTAATAATTAAAAAAGAAATGATAATAATAATTAATTTAAATAATAATTAAAAAAGACGATAATTTTCTACGAATACCTCACTATAGGAAAATCTAAATACTGGATGAATGTATTAATCTTTTGAAAGATTATTTAAAAACATGTGATAAATACATTTACAAAATAAAATATAAAATATTTATGATAATATTTAATAAGAAAGCAAATGTTTACACTTGATGAACAATTTAAGATTGTTTAAGCCTATGTGTAAAAAAATTACGGAATCATCTGATTAAAACTTTCAATAATTAAACTGCGGCATACGATTGTTGCGGCTAACAAGTTCGATGTTGCTTTGATTATAAATGAATTTTTAGCCCAAATGAACAAAGACAATTATAAATTGATATAATATATTTATTATAATACTTGTAAGCAGTGGTGAGCTATGCATGTCCTGCGGGGGCTCGGCAGAGCCCCTTGTTAACTTTTTAAATATTTTGCGAGCCCCTTGTTGTTTTTTTCACAGCTCACCAGTGCTTGTAAGTGTAAGAATATAAAATATAATTCATATTTAAAATAAGTCAAAAATTCAAAAAATGTTTTTTTTAATAATTTTAGTTTTTTTATTTCATTCGTTTGGAGGTCTAGTGAACATGTGTAAACTATATACTGTACATCTGTTAATTACAAGGACATATATGAAGCTAAAAAATGTGCATGGATTAGAAGTGTAACAAAGTTAGAGCATTCAGGTAAATCAATGTTTAACATATGATTTTCCAAAGTGAGGCAAGTTTAGTTTGGTACAGTAAACTTTTTATTTATCCAGCCATCTTTATTAAATATTATTGGATAATAAATTTGTATTATTTATAACTATAAAACACACACAAGTTGGATGCTAAAATTTATTGAAAAGCAAATCTTTAAATATTACATAATAACAAAAAATGGACTTGTCTCAGTATCAAAATAAGCTACTCATATATTATAAAAATTGGATTAAAAAAAAACAAAATTTAAAATTAACCAATATCACAATATTTTTTTCAATGCTTGCTTATTCAGTTTCGAATAAAAATTAAATTAGTCATAATTAATATTGTAATAACTGATGTTTTTATCCAATGACAGACATGATTTGGGAACAGCTGTCAGTTAAATTCATTTACTTTTTCCGGCTGTGAAAAAAGTTGAAATTTAATGATTCTAATTTTTTTTTGACAATAATTATTAGACGAAAATTCACGCAAATTTAATAAATGTATTTGACCCTCTAATGCCCAATTTTTTATCGTTGCGCAAAAACTCTCCTTACATAAATGAATGCCACTGAAAAGAAATATGTATTCAATTTTTTGTTATCGGTATATTGACACTTGGTATAACTACTAAAGGTATGCCCGCCTTGAGGCGGACCTGGACAGTTATGGCAAAAAAGTAAATGTAAGCAATAACTGGAAAAAAGGGGTATTTAATGTTGTCCGCCTTGAGGCGGAGTTGGCAATTAGAGGGTTAATTGGAAGATCCTTGTAAAAACTTAGTAAGTTTAGAATCAGAACGAAGAATAATGCCAAAATTAGGATTAAAGACATGTTGTCATTATTATATACTTGATTTCTTAAATTAATAACAACCATTAAAAATAAAAAATCAATATTATTTGAACAAATATTTGTATTTTTAATTATTTTAAAGTCTAACAAAAATTCCTGTGAAAGGTAAAAACATATTGAATCATTAATGCAAAAGAAATTGAAATGTTTTTAAACAAAATGACTTTCTCTATTTTCAAAAATTTCAATTACTCACTATATACTTCAAACTTCTTTACAGTATATAGTGAGACATTAATATAATAATATAAAATAAAATTATATACACTCATACCTCGCTTTACGGCCTAGATACGTTCCAGGAAAGTTGGCCGCAAAGCGAAACGCCGCATAACGAATCAAATACATTTTGATACAATTCCATATAAATTCAATAGGATTTTTGGCCGTATAACGAAACATTTTAGGCCGTAAATCGAAAAAGTGCCGTAATTAAAGTAGGCCGTTATAGCGAAAAGCCGTATAAATAACAGCCGTATAGCGAGGTATGAGTGTATTTGTAATATTGCGTGCTCAATTATATGACTGAATATTATACAATGATTGTCTTTGTGTTGTTTTTTAGTTATATTTTGCATGAATTAATATATACCAAGGTATTTACATTAAATATTTTCCCGTGACTTATGATACTTAACTGTATTTTAATAAAATTCTGTCTCCTAAATATTACAATACAGCACTGTATATTCATATGCATTTTTGGAGTTTCTAATTACCGTATTTTTCGCTACATAAAGTGCTTAGATATAACATATTTATTCAAACCCATTGAAATTAACATCAAAATCCTTAATAACATATAGGATTTCAGGAATTTTGCTCTTATTCATTTCTTCGACGTTTTCTATTATCTCATCAATATACCGAAATTATTAGTTATTTTTTAGTTACGCATATATTAATATGCAATTATTAATCAACTTATACTTAAGAACATATTTTTGATTTGTTTAGTGTCTAATTATTACAACTGAGGTGTTGAAATATATTGCAAAAATAAATTTTGAAAGTCATATTAATAATAAATTAGTAAACAAGTAAATGATTAAATAAGCCTTTGCTGCAAAATATGTATTAAATAAAATGAGAAATTTTTCGATTATAAGATAATCTTTATAGATCGAAAAGAATTATCTTATAATTAAAACTTTCATTATTAAATTTAATACATATTCTTCAGATAAGGCTTATCCAGCACCGGCGCTAGAGTTTCAGATGATGTGTGAAAATTGCATATTACCGCCTTCACATTCCATAATAAGAGTAAAAAAACGATAAATGCATACATAACAAAACAATATAACTTTATTACTTTTAATTTAATTCATATTTATTATAAAAACATAAAAATCTTATGAAAATAACAAATTTCTGTACAATTTTGCCGCCTTTTGTATTTTTCCGCCGTGGCGCCTGCGTGAAAATCACGCATCGTACCCGCCTCACGCCGGGCCTGGGCTTATCTTATCATTTACTCGTTTAACATTTAATTTATACTCACAAGAAACTATAATTTAATAATAGTTTGGAGGTTCTAACGTCATATTGTGAATTAAAAGCTTCAATTATAAGAGGAACATTTTTAAACAAAATATTTTCAGGCTTTTATAAAATTCCAAAAATTCAGAACGACATTAAATGTATAATTCAGTATTATTTTTAGTTATTATATTCGGTAAAATTATATTAATATATTTTATATTTTCATTATGACTAGATAAAAAATGAATAAATGAGATGAAATATTACAAGAAAAGATGAAAAAATAAATAAGTATTGTCGTTGAAAATTTTCCAAAAATTTTGAAAAAAAATATCCACTCTTACTTTTTCCCCAAAAACGATCCATCTTTAAACCATTCCATAGTTAACATTTCATTCTGACATGAGTTTTTCACCACCACTTTGCATATCAATTTCAGTTTTCCATCTGTCCTTAAATTCAAATCGTTTTCTAATTTTTTCATAATTGGTTGACATTTGTGTTTTATTTCTTAAAAAAATTTACATTTTATAATAAAATCTCGGTTAGCTAATTGTGCAATTTTCTTGTTTGGAGATTTTAAAAAATAAAATCTGTTTTTAAAAATTTTTTAAACAGGGTAAAATACAACCAGGACATTGGATACATGATTTTCATGAAAAAAATTAACCATCAGTGAGACGCTTGGAAATGGAATTTAATTTTTCAAATCACGTGATATTTCACATTAGCAAAACAATTTTCCATTAACCTTGACGGCATCTGGTGAAAAATGGTTGGCTGCTTCCAGTGCAATAAGTTGGATGCGTTAGTCACAGCTTGTTACAACCAGCCACAGCCAGCCATAGCCCGCTATAGCCCAGTCACAATCCAGTCACAGCCCAGTCAGCGGAATTTCATATGTTCAATGAGAGCTGCTGATTCTTTATTTTAAACGCTATAATGTTTATGGCAAATGTGCCTTAGTAGTTAATAAAAATGAGGATTCGGCATGTGTTGATTATTTATATGACATCTATTCCTCTTCAAGGTTTTGTACATGTGATTCACTATTATTAACAAATCTATTTGCTGTGATAAATTCTTTGAATTTTTCACTTTCGACAATTCCACTGTCACTTTTTAATCGAACCGATTTAGAAATAAACTACATTAATGATTTATGATAACAGATATATTAATTTTTTTAGTTTTTTTTGAGAAAATTTACGATAATGTGGTTTTTATTAATTAAAAAATAATATATATTTAATTTTAAACTATTAAATGGTTAATTTTAGCCAATAAGAATTTTAAAGTTAACATCCAATAAATTATAATGATTTTTAATTATTATTTATTATTATTATAAAATCGATAATTAATACTATGATTACCGGTCACATAGTATTCTAATGCCATGGATAATATTTTAATTATTTTATCTTCAAATTGGGTTTCAATGGCATAAATGATTATCAGATTGAAATCAATAGATTTTTAATTTAACGTCGGCTATAAATCAATAATGTATATTAGGCTGTGTGTCTCAACTTTGATTACAATATTTTATATTGTTATATTTTATATAATTTTATTTTTTGCATAACAAAAGTACCAATTTAATATATAAATATTTTGTAGATTTTATGCAAGTTTGGATTTACTTCACTCTACAGGTAATATATTTAAATTAAGATTTAACCTTTTTCAAAAATGTTTTTCCAATTTTAAATAATTCCATCAATATTTTGCTTGTATCTACATATTTTTATATATATTTTTTCTCTCCATTTCTTCCGTAAATATCAGATGGCTTCCTTTCTTGCAAGTTTCAGCAACTAAATTTTTAGTTGTACAACACGTAATTTCTCCATTTTCTATGACAATTGAATTTATAAGAAAAACTCTAGAAAAATAGTTAATTATTTTAAATTTAAATTCCTAAAACTTGCGATTTTCGAGAATATTTTTATTTAAAAGTAAATATCAACGGAGTCAAAATATCCGATATGCCCTTTCATATTCGGTCGTTTTGAGTATTATCGTTTTTAATATACATTGATGGTGAAAGTACCTTAATTGAGAATTTATATGTCCTTTTTTAATTATTTCGCATGCCAAGTTTGTTACTTTTTTACTAATCTGCATTTTTTGCAGTGTAATTTATTTATTGAAAGCCAGTGTAATAAAAATCTGACTACCAGCAGCTGACTTGTTAAATTACTAAATGTAAAAATTGTCTATCTTTTCGCTCCCACGAAAGTGATTCAAGTCAAACTTTTAATTTTTAAGATTCAATTTAACTTTTACAGGAGCAACTTTATTTGACAATTTATATCAATGGAAATCTTTTTTTTTCATTTATAGTTTGTTAAAAATGAGTTGTATGAAAAACTTGGAAGCATGGAACTACACGAGACCCAAAATATCACAAATTTGGCAATGAACTCTCGGCCGTTTTTAACTATATTTTATATTCCAGTTATACAAGCAACAAAATAATAAAGTAAACGTTGTAAATCTTTTTTGTTTTCAACCATGCTTTGAATGTTTTCTCCATTATTTGAAGTTTGAAAAAATAGAAAGTGAAGAATTTTGTAGTTTTTCAAATTAGCACGATGAAAAATATGTAAAAATACATTTGTTTTACAATCCTACCGTTGCTTAGGCATTCGGAATTGCCTTAAACTTGCTTTTAAAAACAGAATAGGAGTTTATTAAAAAATTTACGGTAATTGATATATTTACTTTACCAACTGGAATCTGTCCACTTATTTTTCTCTTTGTTTTGCAACCGATTCTCCAGTTTTCACAGGTTCCTTGACAAAACGGCACAATTATTTTTTACTGTATTTCCAGAAATATGATCTTGGAATGGTGCGGTGCTAAAAGTATTATTTTTCGATCGAAAAATTAGAATAAGAAAGTTTGTGTTTTTGGTTGGTAAGCGATCGAAGGACCTATGATATCAGATATAGATATACAGACACATTCTATAAATTATTCTAACTCATTATAATAGATTTTTCAATGATAATATGAAATCGCTTAAATAACAAAGAATAATGGTCAAATTCAAAATTTTAATATCTTCTGAAACTATGCCATAGATCAGGGGTTCCCAACCTTTTCATAGTACCTTTTCGTATATATATATGTATATATATATATATATATATATATATATATATATATATATATATATATATATATATATATATATATATATATATATATATATATACAATAGACCCTCGCCTTACGACCGCCCGGTTTTACGACCTCGTTTTCTGGGGCCAATCACGACCATGACTCACAATTACGACTAGCCTAGCCACGCATTCCCCCAGCCTACAATAGTTAGGCCCTAACTTCAATGAAAGTATAATGACTAATTTTGTAACAAAATACTAGACATCCATGTTTTCAATCACAATACTACCGAATATTATTATGTATTTTGTTTATTTTTAATATTTATTAATAAGTGAATAATATCTAGTGAATAATATTTAAAATACAAACAATATTTCTTAAGAAAAATTTAAACTACAATTTTATTTAATTAATTTTGGTACAATTGCGTATTTGAGTACAAAAGCTACTTTTCGTGTGATTGGGAAGGGCAGTATTCAATGGGGTCATCGTCGATTGCAACTACATCATTTTCAATTGTAAAATCTTCTATCACCTCTGTATTATCAACCTCCATTGATTGGCTGACACATACAGGTTGAGAACCCCCAAGAATAGCTGGAGTCTTCTTAAAATAACAATCTAATGTTTTTTGAACTGATGGTTTTTTTCATAATATATTTGTCTGTAGCAAGTGTAAGCTTCCTTTATTAATGAATTGACCTTTAGTTGCATGAAATTATTTTGTTAAAGAATAGATAGGCGAAATTCAAGACCTATGACGAATTTTATTTACTGCTAAACATATAAATAAAATATAATGATGACTTAAAAATATTTAGTGAGAAGGTTGGGCCTGTTTGTTATTAGTTAAAGAAGAAATATCGGGCTCAATGTTTGTCAATTTAAGTCGAAGATCCGATTCAATGTCCAGCAAAGGTCTATACTTGGTTTTCATAGCAGTCATTGCAGAAAATCCTGTTTCACATAAACATGTGGTCGCAAATGGCATTAAAAATTTTAGAAAATTAGAAATCGTAAAATATTAAAATGTATGGGTTATTGTAGTGTTTTTTTTCGCAAAACAGATTTTTAATGGATTTTATATATAGTAAAGTAATTCGTGTACCGGTACTGGTTGGGAATCCCTGCCATAGATAAATTAAAAAAAAACAATTGTGTCGTTTTGTCTGGACGCAGTCTTCACAATATCCTGTTCATGAACATTAGTTAGCATATAGACATCGGTTTTGTCATTCCATTTCGAAGCAATAAATATTTCTTATGATTATAAAAAAAGTTTTTCTTTTGAAATTTTCTGAAAAATATTATGGTAAAGCTCAATTTTTATTACTGTTTTCTAAATTCCTGTATTTTTTAATAAAAGTGTTTGAATAGAATTGGACTTGTATACCATTTATTAATGCATAAAATACGACCACACTACTCATAAGATTCTGAACAATAACTCCAGACATCCTAATATCAGAAATAATAATATTTGGATCACATTCACATAGTAGGAAAGGCTCACATCAAATAACAACTTTTAGGAATATGTTGCTTGAAAATTAGCGTAGGCTTGCACAATACCCAACTTTCACTCATGAATAAAAATTTGAATGTTGCATGTCAAATATTGGTTCAATTATCCCAGAAATGAAAATAAAGCTACCCTAAATCATTGGAGCTTCGAGAGGTTTATTTGTTGACTAATAATCTTTGAATGGTGGTTTTACAATTATTTTCATCAATAATAATAATAATACAGCAAGAAAAACATACATTTCACTTGTATCTATAAAATTCTATGATGGACTTTTAGAACACGATGGAGTTGGATGTAAGAATTGGTAAAAAGTTGTTTGTTCAACTAGATGGTGAACAAATGTTTCAACGTAATCCAGCTAGTTGCGGCATTCAAGTGGAATTTCAAGGTGTTTTTTTTTGGTTCAACTGAAAATTTCCATTCTTTTGGTGTAAGATTTCCTCTAAATTGAGAACTGTTAGATAGCCATCTTATGGATGTATTTTTTATTGAAACGTTTCAAAAATTTTAATTTACAAATTTTAAACCATTTAAACAAAAAATGTAACCATTTTATTTGTGTATAAAACTATTGCTATTTAGTCGATGCTGATGAATCTGTTAAATAAATGATTATAAACATTATTATTTTAATTCAAATTTTTGAGAGAAATAACTCACATTTATGGATGGGAAATATTATTAAAAAGGAAAACAATAACCAATGGGAAATAGTAAAGATTTGTTAAAACTATGAATAAAATTATTTTACTGAACATAAATTTACAAAAGAGCACTACCGTATTTTTAGATGTCTCATGAAACTATTTAATTATGTGTTTAAATTTGTTTGTCACGAATTCCTGTTAGCTTCATAGAGCGTCGAAAGTTTGTATACAACGCTACTGTACGTATTTTAAGGAGTCCTTAATAAATACACTCAAAAATACTGACGACAACAAATGTTTCAGTTCTAGTTGGATTAATAAATTACTAATAAATTTGTAAATTCATAATTTTATCATAATAGTATGACAGAAAATTACTGCCTTTTTTAATATAGTTTATCAAATTTTCAACTTTCATACAGAAAGCATATTATTAAAATAAAGGAAACACGAGAATAGTTATATTTGCATTAATAAAATATTTATTTTAATATCTATTGTTCAAAATTTGTTTATATCAATCTGACTTCATATAGATTATTGTTTTCAAATAATTATATTTAATCCTCTTATTGAGGACTGGCCGGTCTGTCAACCCTGTAGTACTTGGTGAAGGTGATGTGTTAATGATTACAAACTTGTATTATTGGGATTGCATATATATAATGTAATTAAATTAGTACAGGAGAGATAATCTGAATTAAATAAATAACGGATAACTCCAAATAGGGTCCTGGACACTATTAAATAGGGTCAGCAAATCTTTTTTAAATGAAAGATATGACAAGGATACTTTATATGAAATTTTATGAATTTTTAATATTGCATAAAATAACAGGTCTCTTAATAAATATATTCGTCTTCTATTTCAAATCCACTCGATTCTTAGGAAATATCAATTGTTTCAATTGTTAGATCAGATAATCTCCTTTGTAAATATTTTTCAATAAATAATCTTCCATACACACATCATGCATTGTTATATGCCATTCACTAATATCAGGGGGAAATTAATAGAATTTTATATTTTCATATGATAGAGCATTCCATGAATATCTAACCCAAGAATTGACTTTTGAAATGCTAGGAGGCTTATGATTACCTCTTTTGGTGAAATTAGTGATACTGTTAAATAGTGTCACCAATTTCTTTTAAATGGGGATACTATTTGGAGTTATCCGTTAGTAATTAATTAAAATACAGACTGAAAACTCAAAATTTTTTAGGTGAGAAATTGAAAGCAAATGATAATTAAACATAATTAAAAAAATATAAAATAAATGATTTTATTTCTGTAGGCTTCTTAAAATTTTATATATTATAATTGATACCGCCATAACGGAACATTTATAAATATACAATATTTTCTAAATAAAAGGGATTCTTAGAAGGTAAATTTGTGGATATAGAATCAAATTAATTAATTAATTAATTAATTAAAAATTTATCAATCTCATCAAATTTCACCAAGAAGAAAAACAAAATTCAGTTATGACAATCGTCGTGTCAAAATATGATACTCATAGGATTAAGTGGGAAAACCATGTAAAAGAAAATCCCCTATGATGATTGATGGGAAATTGTCATAAATAAACTAATTAATTTACAATGGAAATCGCTACTTCAGTTGAATAGCAAAGAAGAGTAAATGACATTTGCTAGTCAGATCGACAAATTTGTAAAATTATTGATTAAAATAAAGAAATTTTGTGAGAATCGAATGAAATGAAAGTAGACTTATTTGATGAAATTAACTGAAATTGTGAAAAGTAACGTTTAAGCTTTTAAGTTATATCAAGTCGCATCTTTCAACGACTAGCAGTAAGAAGATTAAATAATAAATAAAACTAAAACATGTCAATAATATGACAACTTTATATATTTTAAAATATTTGTTTTTTTTGCTTTCATTCGGGAATTAATTCTGTGGGTAAATTAATTATCTAGACCATCAAACCTAGTAAGGTGACTCAAATTATGCAAAAAAATAATTTAATTATTAAAATGTACTAGAACAAATTTCAATTTTCTTAAAAAGTACTTCTCACATTATATTTTCGAAAAGGTACAACAGATATTCAGCACACAAAACTGTGTACAATATATTGTACACTCCGTATAAAAGGGTTAAAAAGAAGTTAAAGAAAAGTGATAAGTAAATTTAGATTTTATTATTAACAATGTTATTAACACTGAAGGCATAAGAAAACAAATATTAATTGTTGGGCAAAAACGAAGAGAAATAACCCGGTTGTTTAAATAAAGCAAGAAAACAACGCGGGAAAATGGGGAAAATTGAAAAAGAAAGTGAGTGAAAAGAAATAAATAAACGTATATAAAATAAAATAAGAGAAAAGAAAGAAAATATAATGAAAAATTAGGTTAAGAAACAAAAAATGTAAATAGAATAAGAATTAAAATTTTAAAAAGCTAGAAACCCAAAAGATATAGAAAAACACTAATTAAAACAAAAAAAATCAATCATTGAAAAAATTAATACGATTTCAATAGCGCTTTTAAACGATAGCCTAGAGATGTAAAATAATAAGAAGCAAAGGCGAATAAACGAACTAGTAGTATAAACAATTTAGATTAAAAATGGTGAAAACTTTTAATTTACAGCATCTACCTGAAATAGTTCTGCAGCTGATCGGGTGATCAGAGTAACACACTGAACAACCGCAAGGAAATTCATAGTAAAGTGAGGTAGAGTAGAATCTTACATGAGTTAAAGCCATTGGTATACATACCCGATCCGAAAAACGCATAAGAAAGTAAAAAATAAATTATCTAAAAGCTAACAAACTACACAAAAGAAACTCTACGAAAATGCTACAAAACTTCGGAAAACTACAAGACACTATAACACTACTACGAAAAATACGATAGCACTATTATGGAAAGCTACGAACTCTACAAACTACGACGAATTTAAAGAGGCTGATTCCGAAAGTCAAATATCAGCAGAATGAACGAGAAATAAAAGAGAAGGCATATTCAAACGAACTTTCGAAAAATCAAATTAAGAGTATTCAACAGAAATCAAAAGTAAAATTCCATTGTTTATTGTGAATAAATATGTTGAGGTTAAATTAATTTGTTAGCATGTCCTAGTCTCGAAGCCAATAAATTTTTACTTTTCATTCGAATATTTTTAGAAAATTATTACATTTTAAATTATAGCATTTCAGAAGATAGAATGCTTAACTTCCGGATTGAAGGATCAGTTGTTCAAAAATTCCAACTTTATTTGTTTTAATTAAGTTAATGAATTTGAGCGAGTTTTTATCCAATGCTCAGAAAGAATGATAAAAGGGAAATCGAAAAGGTTTTCAGCCGAACAAGCGAACTGGAAGTCGAGCATTATAAATGGCATTTTGGAATAGCAGGATCGATGATGTTTAGAAAGAGGTTTCAATTTATTTTTTCATTTCTCGTTTTCTATCGTTTAAATTTTACGAAGTTAACATTTATTTTTTGTTAAAATATTAATTATTGGAATAATTTATGCTACACATCAAGCAATCATGAACGAACGAAAACCCGGAAGATGTCAGATTTACTCCTGGTGGTCAGGCGGAAAACGTTCGAGGTTCGACAACTGAAGTAGAGCGAGAGTGCACAAATTCAGCAGACAAGTGGAAAGGGCGGTTGAATAAATTCCACAAGCAATGAATGAAAATTACAATTAGAATTAGTAAGAATTGTTTGATTATTTGAATAAATTTATGAATATTATCCAAATAGATGAATTTTTATGAATTAATAATAATTATTATCCAATAACTCTGATGCACATTTAAACTTATGTTTTGGTTATTTTGATTCCAGCTTTAGATTAGGAAAATACCTTCTGAAGAGATAAAGTCTAAGAGATGATTTAGAGCCAGGAAGAGGTAAAACAGAGCTTTCATCGGTAATAATGTTTAAAAAAAATATTAATATTAAATCGTGTTGTGTTCGATTGCGTTTCATAGTAATTATTAACTCTAATTGGAAATCAGGCGAATTTATATTAATAATAAAGTAGAATAAACAAGAAAATGTAAAGACTTTCAGTAAGACAAATGATGTTCTTATAATTCACTGAATAGATTAAAATATTAATAAATGAACCATTTTTTAGATAATATAAACCAATAGAAATATAATTCACTGAAAATGAGATATAAGAACAAATAAAAATGTAATGATCATTTATTAATAACAATTAAAACAAAATATTCATTATTTATAATTATGTCAAATTGCTATTATGGATGGTAGTATTAATACCATCAATCAGTTTTTAATCTTGAAGTCAAGAGATTTAGAGTCTTGGAACAATGAAAATGAACTTGAGGTGATTATAAATTAATAGCGACTATATAAAATCAATACCTGTATAATATAAATAACTTAATGTTAACGTAATCGCCGATAATTAGACAGAAAGCATTTATCATATAATCTTGTATTTTTTCGAAATCTTTGAAACTCGTTTTCCGTGGAAGATTTTAATAGAAAAGTCCAAAGTAAATGGCAATAACTAAGAGATGAAGTAAAATCTAAAACAATGAGGGAACAAGAGAAAATGGGGTGCAATACCTTCTACGGTAGCCCATGAACACAGAGGCTCGTCGGGTTATTATCAGTTCTTAATACAGAGCTCACATTTTGCTGACTGCACACGCTAAATTGCCGTACCAACGTCATTTACGACGGGCGTTTAGTGGCCAATAAAAATAATTATGCACGGTTTCTAGGGAAATGTGAATATGGTGAAAGTGTTGGACAGGTAAACATTCAGAAGTGAAAAATTTTCCCACATGTAACCCACCAAAATCATATATATCATTTTCTTACTTTATCAATATTTTATTTACTACCAAAAAATACTTCAGAAAACATACATTTTTAAAAGTCGTTTGTTAAAGTTAACCCATTTTCTTAACATTAAAGATAACTTCGTGCCTTTCTTGTATTTTTTTCAAATGTATGTCGTTTCACATAAGGGAAAAAATATATGGAATACAAAAATATATGTACTTTTGAATAAAATTTTTCACAATAGAAATCTTATAATGACTTATTTCCACATAAATAATGATGAAAACAATCTTTATATACCCCGTTATTACACTAAGATCATGAGGTTCTTGAACTAGATTTCCTTGTTTATGTACTACAAACCATACAGTTTCTTTCTTTTCATGTAGGTAGTTTTCATAGGTATCTTATTTATAAACCTTCAGTGGTTAAGGCGTTGAGATAAGGCATCCCGACACTAGTTAAAGTTCCATTGAAAATATAAAGCCGATATATCAGCTCTAAGGTAATAAGAGGGTTAATAAATTATGCTAATAAAAAACATAGAAATTATTAAAAAAATATAACCTTAGATCTTTTCTATTATACAATATTATTAAAAAAAAATTTGGCATGTTAAATATAGATAATTTTAGAGGACAAAGATAATGAGTCACGTGTAATTTGGGAGAACGTTCTTTATGGACTTTTGCTAGGGACACTTTGCAATAAATTATTTAGAATTTCAAGGGAAATTTTTTTATACTGATAACCCTAATTTATTAAACAAAAAGAAGTTTAAATTATTTGATATTTTAAAACTCAAAATGAAATAATAATAATTATTTAAAAATTTTTATATTTACATAATAAAAAATGAAACGAATATTTAATAGTAATATATCAATTAAACTCAAAAAATCAAAAATAATTATAAATAAAAACCAAATCGAATAAAAGCATTAACGAAATAGTTATAAAAAAGTCATGAAGTTATAAAAATATTATAATCATATTATTTTATCTCAGATAGAATTTTCTAAATATTCTGCTTGTTAATTCTCCAACTTTTAACAAAATATTATGAGAAATATTTGATTTTTTTTCTATTTAAAAATCGTATAAAATATTTTAATTACAAAATTGACAAAATAATACAAATTACATTTTCAGATTATTAATTACTATAAAAATTTAAAATTAAAAATTGGACTCTGATTCTTAAAAATATGTAGAAAATTCTTTTATTACTACTTAAATCATAGAAATCACATTAAAATGATATAATTAATTCAACTTTTCATATTTACAAATGAATAATTACGATTTAAACCTTACTCAAAATGGCTGAAAAGTAAACAAACATTTCCCCATTAAATTAATGTATTGATAATGAAATAATAAAATATATTCCTATCTAATAAAATATAAATTACTAAGATTTAACAAATTCATATTAATAGATTCATTTTTCTAATTATAGAAATTTAAAGATGTAATAATTTATCAAAAATAAAACTTATAAATGTAATTTGTAAATAATGTCAAAAAAGTAACGTTAAATTTAAGAAAAGTCATTTTTTCAGAAAAATAAAAATTATTTTTCAAAATAAAAATCGTTAATTTTACGTAAAAAAAGAGAATGAATAAAATTCCAGACTCACCAGATACAGCATTCATTTTCCCAAGTAATATCAATAGCTCACCGAGAAGAAAAAACAATCCTGACATTTTCAAGTTTAATATAAAAAAAAACTCGTGAGAAATTTTCTCTTGAGACTTTTAAAAAGATTTATGGATTCATAAAAACGGCAAAATATACAATCGTTATTGGTTCATGATAAAAGTGGTTGTGTCACATGTTTACCCATATCTTGACTAAGAAAATTTGATGTGCAAAGAACTGACATTTGATTTTGTACTAAAAATAAAATTATCGTTTCGATGAATCAGTAATTTTTAATTGTCTCAAATTTTTTTCACTAAAATAAGAAATTCCCATACTCGAATAAATTTTATTTTAATACATAATTAAAAAATATATTTATATATATATATATATATATATTTTAAAAGATAAAGTTTAATTATGAATTAAAAATGAAAAAAAATAATGATATTTATGCTATTTGATAAATCAAAAATTATTTCAACGTTTGTTTTAATATTTCAATTGCATCAATAAATTTATTTATATCTTTCGCAGTTATTTAAATTATATCATGAATATTGCCAAAGACTTTTGTGATTGTATTATTTCCTGGGAAGTTCAAGAAAACCGTAAGATTTCTACAATTGTGAACTGCAATTTTTCACAGAATAAAACTGAAAAGATTTCAGGTGGCGAATGCACCGGCAATTTGTATGTCAAAGGGTTTTTAAATACGATTTGTCACTTTGTTAAATATAATTTTTAATAGTTCCGAGGAAAATGAAATGGAATTGAATCCAATTCTTGTTACTCCATTTTTGCACCCGGAATTGACAAAAGTCCCGTATTGTGATTTGAAGATTTTTATATCACCAAAATTAGGAATTAAGTTTGATAAGATAGTTATTATTTCGACTGCTAGAGTTTCCGAGTTTTCTGATCGATCAGCAGAGTTGTTGCTGTCAATTAAAGGCGACAAAATTACTCGGAAAGTTGATCGGGTCAAAGAAGAGAGTGGGGACAAATCACCAAACCCGGGTTATCCAAAATTCCAGAATAATAAATCGTCTTCAAGGTGGTTTCGAAGTGAATATATCCCATCGGTTGATTTGTTTGAAATATTGATCAGAGTATGTTTTTTTATAATCTAGTGTCTAAATAAATCAATTTTTTAAAATTTATTTTGTAAACTATTTAATATAATATTGTTTAATTAATTATATCATCTCACTGTTAAAGTGAAGTTCGAGATAAAATATAATTTAATGATATTTTTTGATGTTTTGATAAATTTATCTTCATTTCATTTGAGAATATAAATCAATATTTTGTTTAAAGCAGAATATTGATATACAATCTGAACAGAAATACAGATGAAAGAAATTGAAAATGAAAATAAATCACCTGTGAAAATGATAAAATATTTTACTAATGGTATTTTAATAATTTTACGAGAACAGCTTGAAGATTGTAATGTTTTGTGATGGTGTAATTAAGTGATTTAATTAAAATTATTAATTTAATTATTCAATTTGATTAATTAAATTAGCTCCATCTACTGGTTTAACACTAAACAAATTTAACAATCAAATGTTTTTTGAATGATTTTTAAACAAATATTAAAACTTAAATTTTAATATTAATTGAAAATTAGCTGATTTTAAAAAAAATACCTTTATTTATTTTTTAATTGTTTTAAAAGTATTTGCTGATAACAATTTTTTAAAAATCTATTTTATTAATAAAATCCTTTAATTTTTTGATCATCTGTTTTTCTTTATTTAACAACTATAGATAAACATATTTAAAATAACTCTTGATAAACCAGTACCGAAACCTTGTGTTGTTTAGAAAAATGAAAATTTATGATCTATAGTCGCATTAAAAATAAATTAATGTACTTTTTTAATTACATTTACTAAATTTTTACAAGCTTGGAAAAAACTAAGTAGTTTTTAGACTCGTATGTAAATATAAAGTTATAAAAAGTTTTAATTTGTAATATACAATATAATATATCTTCTTTTATTTTCGACAACATATCTATGTAAGTAAAGTTTTTCAACTCTATTATTAATTAAAAATGATAAGCGGTCATGCTTAAAAGGTCTTGAAAGAACTTAAATGAACTTCGGGGTAGAGCTGTCAAAAATCGAGCCGAACATTAACCATTTGTGTTCATTAAAACAAGCGCAGATATCACATTAATTATTATTTTATAATAATGATTAAGATAGCGTTATAATTGTATATGTTATATTTGTACTTTTCTTTGAAATAAAAAATTCATTGTAAAATTTGTGTATGAATTTATTACCTATATAATTTATTGGTGTGCCGCGAAATTCTAGGAAGAATTTCAGTGTGTCGTAGATGAGAAAAGGTTTTGGAGCACTGCAATATATGAACCGCTCATTTGCCAAATCTATTAACTCCACATAGAAGTATAGAAAAATTATATTAAATATTAAAAAGAATTTTAGAAAACAATGTGTAATTTAATAAATAAAATTATAATAAAGATAAAATCGAATAATTTATATGTAACTCAGATATTTTCTATAACACGGAGAAAATATAAATTGACAATAAAAGTATATTGTGTCTACCTACTATTACATTTTTGTTTATTATAGTAATGGATAAAATAAATTTTTGTTTAATTATTATTATGTCAAAGATCATCTAATTAATAAAATTCTAATAAAGATAAAATCGAATAATATATATATATATATATATATATATAATATATATATATATATATATATATATATATATATATATATATATATATATATATATATATAATAATAATATTAATAATAATAATAATAATAAATAATAATAATAATAATAATAATAAAACAATAAAATGATAATTTAAGCCTTTAGCTGCAAATAATGTATTTAATGAAAGAATTTTCGACTATACGATAGTCCTTGTCAATCTATCGTATAGTCGAAAATTCTTTCATTAAATACATTATTTGCAGCAAAAGGCTTAAATTATCATTTTATTGTTTTAAATAATAAATGCTGCTACCAAGCAATCATCATTTTATAATAATAATAATAATAATAATAATAATAATAATAAAAATTTTCAATCAGGAAAAATAAAGTCCTTATCTAAAAACCGGTCATTTGACCGGTGGCTATACAAATAGTTATATATTAAGTTTCGGTACGTTTATTGTTAAAATAGTTATTTGGTTTTATATTTTTTCTAATGTGACAGATTTAGAAGTTTTTAAAGAATTACAAATAAAAAACCTTTGTATAATGCAAATAATTTATTTTATTAACTACAATTTTATATCCGTTGTCATTTACTCACATAAAAATATTTCCTATCAATAGGTGAAATTAGAACTTAAAAATAAAATGTTAATAATTTTTTATTTTAGACTGTTTTTTGAAAATTCATAATGATTCATATAAATTTAACAATTATTCTAGAAAGTTTGTTTAAAAATATTTTATAAAAATTATTACAATTTCTGAAAACAAATATCGAGTTACTTTCAGATAAAACAAAAAATATTTTCTGTCAATGCTTCATATTAAATCTAAAATAAAATATGGATTGTGTTCAATTAATATGGCATTAATTGTGATAAATTTTGTCAGTTAGAGATATGATTACCAAAATGAAGTTAGATAAAATTGTTTGAAATACTAGCACAATAAATTATGTTAGAATGACATACTTTTTACAAGATTTTTCAGATTTTTTCTACAATATATTGGCAGTGAATATTGTCTATTTACTTGCTTGATAAAGTCACTATTAATAAGATTTATAAAAGTATTTACTATATAAAAATTAATATTAATATAATAATAATAATAATAATAATAATAATAATAATAATAATAATAATAATAATAATAATAATAATAATAATAATAAAAATAATAATAATAATAATAATAATAATAATAATAATAATAATAATAATAATAATAATATATATTTGAAATTGAATTAACTGTAAAATAAAAAAATATAAAATTTTTAATTTTGAAAGCTTCTAAAACTAGTTTTTAAATTTTTTAATAAAAATTAACATAAAATATTCGTTTAATATATATATATATATATATATATATATATATATATAATTCAAAAATTTTAAATATAATTATGTTTTTATTTTTATTTCTAATACTTTTTAAATGCTTGCTCACTTAAAATTTGATCTACCTATTTATATTTTAAGATTTAAAAAACGTAATTTATAAGAATCCTAAATGTCAACAACAAATCTGACTTGCGATTTCACTAATATAATATATATGAAATTTTTTATAATACAAATCTGTGAAACCTAATACAAGGGGTTGAATTTTAATAGTAACAATATATCTAATTTTTTAATCAAACAGCAAAATTATAAGCTACAAATATTTTTATAAACCTTATTTTGACTACTCCGAACTTTTGTCTTTCCGGTATTGAACCTCTGAATTATCTGAAAGTCAACACCAAATTCAACATGCATGCGGCGAGTATCGTTGATCAATCAACAAACAATCAACAGAACTTTAATTCAGATGAAAATCAGACCATAAAAATAGTTATACAGCGCAGTTTTCTCGTTTATATCACTGCGAAAATATGTACAGCCAATTGAAGTGCAATGTGAAATGTACCGACAGTTAAAAAACGAGACTAAAATGGATTTAATTGTCGGCTGAATGTTTAAAATACATATAAAATATACTTTTCTTAAATCAAAATAATTTAATAATAACTTTGTCTTTTTTTATTTTTCAATTTAAAAATTCAATATGGTTAATTCCAACTACTCGCGTTTGTGTGAGCACAATGATTAGGCACACCTAGTGTAGTTGTATATGGTTTCATTTGTGCGAATCTCGTCTTGATTATGATGATTTCAGTTAAAGATTTTTCTGAAATAATTCGTGTATTCGGGAATTTTTGTTTCGTTGAAGGGGATTTATGGTTGGAGCAGATTATGGTTAATAATAAAATTTTACTTTTGGAACCGTTAGTTCTTTTTTATTAAAAATTTTTACAAAGAAAATGGAAAAATATGTTGATACTTTTGTTAATTATAATGGATTAGGAATGTGCAAAAATGTGACCCTCCAAGAGTTTTGTTTCTTTAAATTGTTGGTCAACCAAAACATCAAGGTGTTAATAACACCGTGTGTTTAAATGTCGAAAGGAACATGTTGGCTCTGATAAACTCGCTCTTGTATTGAGCATCATCTTCTTTCGAAGCATCAGCTAAAAGCGTTTGACTTGATCCCTCATATAGTAATAACTCATGTTCGGGGATAACGACAAGCATAAAGACCGATTTATAGAGATTCGTGTATAAATTTTCATGCGTCTGTTCCAGTTTTATTGTTCGAATATATAGAAATTCATATTTGGATAATGGATCAACTATCCGCTTAAAGTGAATCATTTCTGAACCTTCAACTGATTTGAATTTATTCAACTTCATTTGATCAAGATTTAATTTCCATACGATTACATAATCACATAAACCACACTTACAAGGAATGAGTTAGTTTCGTTGATTAATTTCGTTATTGATTCTGAATGTCCATATAATATATCACTCTGTTGGTCATCTTCTAAACTCCATACAATTATAATATCATTTTCCATTTCGAAATTAATTAAACCAATTAACAAAAATCTTTATTTTCAAAATTTACCGAAACTCACAATATTTAAACAACTGATATAAATCCGAAATTCGACCCAAAATCAAAAACTCGAATAAACTCTCCAAAAATTACACTGATCGCGTCTGTGTGCGCATACAAAATACAAACACCATCTCCGAATCCAACGCGCACACAGACTCGAATTAACGTCATCATTGACCACCGTGTTATAGATGAGATGGGTCAAAAAATACCTTTGTTGGTAATGAGCCAATTGATAAGAGAGGTATTTCAACTTTGAATTGAACACAGAATTGTTACAAGCTGGGATTTTATGACAAAGATCTGACATCATATATTTTACAATGAATTGAGAATAATGATGATGCATCCAATACTTCTTAACAGAGTGGCACTAAATCCAGAAGCTAATAGAGGAAAAACTACTCAAATCTTGTTTGAAACAGTCAATGTTCCTGCTACGTATGTTGTTTTCCAAGCTGTTCTGTCGTTTTATGCTTGAGGAAGAACTAACACCATTGTTTTAGATTCCGGAGAAAGTGGGAGACATACTATATCAATTTTTGAAGGTTATGCGTTGTCTCATGCAATTCACAGAATGGATTTAACTGGGAGAGATTCGACAAATTATTTGACGAAAATTTAACTTTTATTTACTTTTATTTACTTAGAATGATGATAATGTTATTTCATTCTTTCTAAGTGGTTATTATTTGGAAGTGTATTATTTATATACATTATAATCAAAGTATAAACGCAGTGAAACTAATAATTAGAAGTTTTTAGCTTAAATGTCCAATTTAATATAAAATACTAAATTCTGTTATTGGGTTTATGAAAAATTTCAGGAGGAGTGTAATAATAATCTGGTTCCATGTATTCTTATGTCAAAACAACAAGACCTAACACAACTAAATTTTATTTTCAACATTAAAATTTCTACACTCATTTACATAACCGCAACATTTTTTAACACTTTGAGTGCCAACATGATATTTTGATAATTACCTAAAAATGTCATACTGCTAGTGGAAATCGGAATTTAAAAATATATTTCTTAAATAATTTAAAGTATTTAGAAAGCAAATAGTCGTGCAGATATAGGAGCGTTATTGTACCTTTTAAAATTGGTTTCAAAAGTGCTCATTTCATATACTATCTATTTGCAAATGTTGTCTTGTTTTGTTTCGTGTAGAATTTTTAAATCAGTTTTTATTTTTCTTTTGAAATTGGAAAATAAGATTTAAGACTTTTCATTTATGAAACATAAGATATGCAAGTTATATACGGAAAATTTATCAAAATACAGATTCACACTATAATCATAATTCAACAATAATTCAACAATATCAGAGGCTCAGATAGCAACCGGAACTCTTTGAAGGAATTAGTTATGTAAGCATTTTACTTTAACTCATTTAATTTTTGTATTATTTCTCAAATAATTTCGTAAAGATTTATCATAAATTAAATGCCTCTTTTTTCTGATGAACTATTATCTAATCCCAACATCATGGAAGTTATTAATTAAAATTTATTGATTTTTACTTGATTAATGCATGCTAGGATATTTTTATAGTTTGTGTCATGTACTTTTATTAGGGACCTCAGTGGAAATATATTTTAAAGTTTGAGGTGTCATGCAAAAATGTTCGTGAACCACTGCTTTATAGATTGTTTAGGTTGACATGATCCGCATAATCAAGCATAGCCTTCTGTGCTATTTCTATAATCTTTTAACAATATCAAATTGTTTCATATTTTGACGACGTCAAGTTGACATCCACATTGCATTCCATCATACATCTTTTACTTCATATTCTAATAAAATAATTAGTAAAAGGCTTAATATTAATAAATTTGTTAGGTGTGTTAATACTCAGATATAGATATATAAATAGATATATTATACCATTTTAGAGGTTGAAACTGAAGAAATAATATTGTAAAATAAATGTTTAGCGTTAAGTGGTTTCTATTATTATGCTGGTGGTATTATTTTGTTTTAATTGTAAAATAAATATTGATAAATATTGTAAAAATTATTAAATTTGTATTGAAAGGTATTTTTTATCATAAAAATTGAATTATTTTGTACCAAGTCTCTAGCTCCTCCATCGTTTGAATCTTCATATATTTAATATTAAATATTCATTAATAGACATATTTATTATTAAATAAAAATTATATTATTAAGAAAACTGAACTAATAATTACATAAATATTAATACGAAAAGTTAGATCGTTATATTGTCGAAATAATAAAAAATTGTAATTTTAGTACAGCAATAAAATTAGTTAAAATTTAATTAAAATCAGTCGTTTGGTAGAAGAACTAGAAAATTAAATTACCGAAAATTATTACAATTATTTAATTTGAGTGAAATTTAATTCGCAAGTACCCTAGTTAAACAAAAATGGCAATTAAAAATATTGTATACTTACTTTGTTGTCTGGAATGGCTAAATCTTTAAATTATTTTCTGTTTCATATTTTGTGTAGAAAAGAAAAGAATATCTAAACCTCAATGAANTATAGGGTTTCACGACCAATTTAATAATATTTGCAACCAATTTCATAATTTCTCGTTCAATTTCATAATTTTTGCAATCAATTCCATAATTTTTGCAATCAAATTCATAATTTCCCGACCAATTTAATAACTTTTGCAATCAAATTCATAATATTTGCAATCAATTTCATAAAAAAAATTAAAAAATAAACACCAATTTTCTTCACCATTAACAGCTCTTTCCTGGATTTTATGGTAGATCATACCGTATTTGTTCATTGCAGCAACGACAGAAATATTTCTGCTTCTTGCACCCGGCACAGAGAGATAGGCCGATGATCCTTTGGAGCTTCTTCCACGAGATGGGCGTGTTACCACGAAAATCCAACTTCATCGAGGAAGACAAAATTTTTATCATCACTTTCAATTTCTAAGGTTCGTAACATGCTTGCATAAACGGCTCGGATCTCAATTGTCGAACTACAATTTCGACGTTCAGGTACTATTGTCACGCGTTTCAGTGTGTAATGAAACTAGCAAAGCGCACGATCGACGGTACTGATCGAAACATTGATTCCGAAACTGCTTTGTATCCACTCCTTCATATCTTTGAGGCTTTTAGTACACTCCTCAGTAACGTTTCTCATGAGAGCCTCTTTTACGTGCTCTGGAAGCTTAGAGTATTATCACCGCCTCTCTTTTCAGCAAATATTATACCAGTTTTTAAGTATTTTTTAACAATACTATTTACAGTTTGATATTTAATGCTGTACATGGAGGATATCGCTGCTACCGAATGCCCTTCCAATGTCTTTGTAATAATCCGCTCTCTATCATTAGCCGAAATACTTACATTTATCTTCCTAGGTATGCCGGTTTCTTCCGCGACAGGAGAGGCGGACGCTGTGTTTGTAGGGGTTACCAACATCAAAGAAACGTTTGTATGATTTCGTTCCTCGGAACTTGGTTCTTCTATGTCCTCTTCTAAGTTTGAATTGAAAATTGAATTTGACATGGGGGTTTAATAAAATATTTTTTAAATTAAAAATAAGGATTTTTTTATGAAATTGATTGCAAATATTATGAATTTGATTGCAAAAGTTATTAAATTGGTCGGGAAATTATGAATTTGATTGCAAAAATTATGGAATTGATTGCAAAAATTATGAAATTGAACGAGAAATTATGAAATTGGTTGCAAATATTATTAAATTGGTCGTGAAACCCTATATTTACATTTCAAAGACGTATTTTTTACAAAATAAAATTGTTTATAACAAAACATTATAAAAACCTGTTAATTAGTAATTTTATTTTGTACTTGTTGCAAATAAATCGTTTTTCTGATGTACGAAATAAAATTTGGCTACATATGGTGAGAATGACAACAATTAATAATAATAAACAATTATAACTTACGAATTTCTTTCTTCGTTTTTACCAAAATGAAAGTGTTTTTCAAACTAATGTTTTTCAAGAAAATTTTAAAAATGTATTTCTTAAAAATGAGTGTATCTTTTTCAAGTGATGTATTTATCGTTTGTTTGAATGTTTGTTTTACATGAAAGCGCAATAAGTTGTAAACCAAATGACATAAATGAAAAGCATCAATAAAATTAATAGTAGTAGTAATAATAGTAGTAATATCAATATAAGTAAAAATATGCAAATTCTTTAGTGTAGTAATAACAAAAATCCTTATATTATTTTATTGAGATACAATGCACATATATAGAAAATAGAATCTCG